>JAFIRS010002204.1:0-241215 GCA_018342105.1 Gonioctena quinquepunctata | reverse complement strand
TCACCCGCATCCACCCACGACCCTCAAACCGTTGAGAAGAATCTCCAGCATGTTCCCAAAAAACCAAGTTTTCATGAAAAATGCAGGAAGAATCCATCCATCTGGAAGGAGATGCATGATCACCTCACAACCCTAAAGTTGCTGCATGGCATCAACTTTTTCTTTATGGAGGAGCTGTTATATGCAAGATAACTGGTGGCTATCCCGGGAATTATCAGGTTACCTTCAGGGAAACTGCTGATTTTCTATCTTCCAGGGTCATCACGTCCGCTCTCAGGAACTGACTACATATAATATTTCGCTGGTCTAAGCAGCGTCACCATTTCTAACTTATAAAATGCCCTGCAGTAATCATTAGTTACTAGTTGTTTTCAGCCCTCAGTCGAGTAGTTTTAATTGTATCATTATATTTTCCAAATAAAGTCCAAAGGAGTCTACTATACTCCTTTTTGAAGTAGCAATTGTTTTTAAAAAGTCTTTAGTGAAAAGTGAGATATAACATATATATACATATATATATATATATATACATATATATATATATATATATATATATATATATATATATATATATATATATATATATATATATATATATATATATATATATATACATCTCTCTCCTGGGGTTGCAGTCAATTCAAAGGCCAGTCTAATAACAACTCTTTGTTGTTTGTTCATACATGCTGGTTGGCTGTTGATGTGGATAATTTCAAGAAAATTCCTCTTTTCTTCGTTTCTTTCTACTGCTAATATTAAAGATTGAGTTTTATCGTATGTTCGGCAAGTGCACAGCTATTTTCATTTAGGTTCAAGCAAGAAATACCGTAAATTACATGTGAGGATTCAGGAATTTTAAGGAGGAATTCAGTTTTTGTAAATAAGGTGGATACAGTTTTTATGTTTTTCTTTACTATCTGGAGATTTTCAGTTTTAAATATATAGACTAGTTTTGATGTCAGTTTTTCTATATTTGGAAGTGTTCTATATGCAACAAAGCTATTTGAGTTAGCCATTACAACATTGTCATCATTATTATTATTACCATTCAAATTATTATTGCGTCTCTGTTTTGATGTTGAGGATTCCTGAAATTTCTTTTCTGATGGGAGTTGAACAATAACTTATTTATCAATTTTTTCGGATATGAATTTTCTATGAGAATGTTTTTGAATTGATAATAACTGATATCAAATATGGAATAAATAATTTAAAGCCGTTTAGGACCAAGGTAAAAAAACATTTGAATTCTACAAATATAAATTATATTCATGTCCTGATTGATCCAAACAACTTATGATTATTATATTTAGTTATACTTATTTTTGTTCTGGTAATTTTTGAATGTATAAATAGGTAGGTATTCAAACACAAGAGTTCATCAACTCATTTAATTTTTTTATCTTTTTTTTATTAAGGAATCATATTTTGTTTATTTCTTTTTTTCCCTCGTTTATCGCATATTATAGGAATTGTTGTATTAGGCATAAAATAACAAAATAGATTTAATTAATAAACAAATACTCCCATGCGCAATCTATGATTTTTGTGGGTAACTTTTTTTATTGACGTCATATTTTTTTGTATTTAAAAAATGTATAATGTAAAGTATGACTGAATAAACATTATTATTATCATTATATAATTCATTCAAGCCTTATTCTGACTGTAATGTTGGATGTGATTGCATAATGACACTCTTCCTCAATGCTAGAATAAGATTTGTTTTCATATGGGACGGGTGGTACGAGTGATAACTTATGAATCTATTGCTGTAGTAAGGTTTCCTATACCATTTTGTGCGAAGAACATTGTCTTCTCCTCTAAACACTCTCGTGTCTAGAAAATGAATGCGTTGATGCTCTTCTGATTCTGACAATGTTGCCATGGCTAACTCAAATAGCTTTGTTGTATATAGAACACTTCCAAATATAAAAGAACTGACATCAAAACTAGTCAATATATTTAAAATTGAAAATTTACAGCTATTTGTTAAAAATAGACAATAAGAGCAGAGCCCCCCCTGACAACTAATAAAACAAACCAGTATGCATTTCTTTTTCCAGTCGAGATAAGGAACAGATGGATGGATCGATATTATTTTAATTTGGGTTGGTTTTCAATGTCTTTCCTATTTGTAGCTGACGGAGGTTCATGGTCCTCCTAAGAATAATATTATGTACCTATAATGATTGATTGTGTAGTATTTTAATCAATTGCATTCAAATTATAATTTAAAATTATGTGTGTTTGCGGTTTTATTTTTTTGTGTAACAATCTCACGCTGGTATGTTCATTTGTTTCCGAGTTTCTTCTGTAATGAGCCTTTCTCCTGAGAATAGTGTGGCAAATTTGTCATGAGAGGCAGCACTTGTGGTAGGGACAAACATCAAACCTTCTCCATTTAAGATAGTTAGTATTCAAGTCATACAGTTCAATTATTTGAAATAATTGAGTAAATAAAAAAACATTTTTTTAATAACCACAATGCCATCAAAACATTGTAGTTTTGCGAACTGTACTTCGGATAATCGATATCCAGAGGAAAACGTGTTTTTATACCATTCGTAAATCCTCACATTGATGAAGTTAGATGTAATAAATGGATCCATGTCTGGAGGAGAGTGGGTTTAACAAAACAAAAAATAAATAAATATTCATATGTTTGCTCTAAACATTTTATTGGTGGTAAAGGTCCAACTGAAGAAAATCCTGATCCAGTTTCTGCAACGATTAGTAAGGTAGGTTAGGTAAATGTTAAGGGGTCGTGCTCGTGCTCCCTGAAAATAGCGGTTTGACTTTTCCATGCGTGTTTTTGGCTGCTGAACACGAAATCGAAAGAAAAACGCGGCGCTCTCTTACCGTTTCCGAGATATATTGACTTTCTCCTTCTTCAAGAGATAATTTTTAGGCAGCGTTTTCGCGCACAAATATCACTCACAATGCCTCCTGCTTTTTACCAGCTTAAACCACAAACACCAAATCACTCATTTTCGGTACAACTTTGCACAAAATATAACCGGTTTTATCGAAAAAATAGTAACTTTTCACCTTTGACAGATGAAATTTAGTAAATGTGAAAAGTTAGGTTAGGTGTAAATGTTGAAGAAGGAGTATTTTTTCGATAAAACCGGCTATATTTTGTGCAAAGTTGTACCAAAAATGAGTGATTTGGTGTTTATACTTAAAGTGGTAAAAAGAAGGAGGCATTGTGAGTGATTTTTGTGCGCGAAAACGGATCCTAAAAATGACGTCCTGAATCATATTCACTGTGATTAATTAATTTTTTTTTCAGGAAATTTTTAGATTTTGACAAGCATGCCACCGTTTTAATGTTGCTACATTACTATCCAAATTTTAATTTGGCTCCTGGAACGTCATGT
The DNA here is from genome assembly GCA_018342105.1 of Gonioctena quinquepunctata. Classification (NCBI taxonomy): domain Eukaryota; kingdom Metazoa; phylum Arthropoda; class Insecta; order Coleoptera; family Chrysomelidae; genus Gonioctena; species Gonioctena quinquepunctata. Next base: position 237,832 of record JAFIRS010002204.1, on the reverse strand, counting down.
ATTTTAATGTGAGTTAGGTAATGTTTGTCCCTACCGGACTAATAGCGCTGCTAGTGGGGAATTGTTTGTACTTGAGGAAAAAGGTTCATTAGTAATTGGAATCTTGTTTTTAGATGTCCTGAAGATGAAATTAAATATTTCGAAAGTTGGACAAACAACAAAGAGTTGTTATTACACTGGCCTTTGAATTGACTGCAACCCCAGGAGAGAGATAAAATTTGTGTTTTCGTCTCCTCCGATTCTTCTTTCGTGAATACGTTTCCAGTCAAGATACTTTATCCAACAAGCCAACTTTATGAAGTACATGGATGTTTTGATTTGCGAAAATTATTTTTTCATAATATCGTAATATCAAGTGTTTGCTTTTCTTTAGGGTTTTATATAGCTAATAAGTCACTCATACAATAAATAATATTCAGAAATAGGAATCAATTAAATTTCCTGGAACATAACTACTTGACCAGACAAAAATAAAATGTTAATGTCAGGACCCTATATATCAATTTTTGGTCGAAAATTAGATAATTAGTAATTTGTCATCATCCGAGAATTCTATCAGCAACAATTCCCAAGGAAACAATTTCATTTCGAAAAAATACTTTCCAATTTTACTAAAAAGTTATCAGAACATTAATTACCTTATTTATAGTGATTCTACGCTACGAACATATGTAGGAACATAGACCATTAGAGATCACTAGGAAAACCACTAAGAAGAAACTATTGTCGTCTTCCGGTCTTTTCTTATCATTTCAAACCTCCCATCATTTAATTTTTTTGGCTTCAGTTGGTGATTTTTATATGAAAATTGTACGCAAACAAAAGAAGTACCTACACCGAAATATTAGCAATTAGTTTTGTTAATTTTGAAAGATAGTAAATATCACACAATTCTTTGATTTTGTATATGTTCCGAACCGTTTCAGATTACGGATGATCAATAATGCCATAAAATGGTTGTATCATTTGAAAAAATTGTAAATAATCAATAAGATGTGAAAGCTACTGAAATACAGCTGGAACAAAATTGGATAATGTGTGTGTTTTCACAATCTGGGTTCTTTGGCTCAGATAATATTTTAACCACTTGTGACTCTGATTCCTCAAATAATAAAGTTTGAGCAGCAAAATTTGTGATTTACGCAGTCAAATGCATTTGACAAGTCACATAATATTGCCGTGCATACTTCTCTCTCTCTTTGATTCAGTTCAGTGTACAGTTTGGTAAGAAATGTGAAAACAGCATCACCTGTACTTTTCTGTGAAACCCAAATTGCTGTGCTTCGATATGTGATTTTTCATAAGTCTCACTTCACTAATGATTTACCTAGAACTGGTATGAGTGGGATAGGTCTATGTTGAAACTTATACTCATAATGACAATGTATAAAATAGACAATAATTTAAACAAATCGTAAGAGGTCTGCAAGGTCATTTGTTTCATTGTTTGGTAGATTAAAATGTACCTACTTTTAATACTAACTTTCCAAATTTCAGAATGTTTTCAAAGTTACCAGAAAGAACTTCAACTATTTGAATGAAGATCATATCAGCTTCTTCGAAAGTTTACTAGGAATAAATAGAGTTAGTTATGGATTTATCGACCTAGAGAAATATAACGTGGATTGGTTTCGCAAGTGAAGGTGGTATAGGGATGGTCATGTGAAACATACCATAATGAATGTATAAAATAGACAATAATTAAACAAACGTAAAGTCTGTCATTTTTTCATGTTTGGTAGATTAAAATGTACCTTCTTTTAATACCAACTTTCAAAATTTCAGAATGTTTTCAAAGTTACCAGAAAGAACTTCAACTATTTGAATGAAGATCATATCAGCTTCTTCGAAAGTTTACTAGGAATAAATAGAGTTATTATGGATTTATCCGACCTAGAGAAATATAACGTGGATTGGTTTTCGCAAGTGAGAGGTTTGTTTTTAAAACTGTAAATAATGATCACCAATTTGTTGGTTCATTTTTTAACCATTTACTTTACCTCAATAGGAATCCATTACGAAAAATTAATGCAGTGCAACACTTAATTGTACAAACCAGCGAGATAAAAATTCTGATTCAACCGAAAAAGTTGTTAATTACTATTATTTTCATGTATTAGGTTGCAGCACTATAGTACTGAAACCAAAAACAACCCAGGAAGTATCCAAAATCCTATCATTTTGCAATGATCACAGACTTGCCGTATGTCCACAAGGAGGTAACACTGGTGTTGTTGGAGCTGCAGTACCAGTTTTTGACGAGATAGTTATATCTACAGAACTGATGAACGAAATCATCAGTCTGGATGAAAAAAGCGGTATAAAGTGACGTCATTATTTTACTCAGCGCGTATCGAAAATATTGGTACGTTCTAGGTATCTTGACGTGCCAAGCAGGTTGCATTTTGGAAAATTTGGATAACTACCTTGCTGAAAAGGGGCTCATCATTCCTTTGGATATTGGTGCCAAAGGTTCATGTCATATTGGTGGAAATGTATCTACCAACGCAGGCGGTATGAGGCTCCTTCGCTTTGGTAATATGCATGGAAATGTTCTTGGATTGGAAGCGGTAAGTATTTTCTGCTTCAACCCATGACGATCAATCATATGTTTTTTACCCCTCGTTTATAACCTTGATACATTTTCTCAGTTTTATGCTCAACGTTTCTCTTTCTTACAAATAGCTCATTCCAGATTCCTTGTTGTATAGGTTTTCTCAGGTACTTTCAGGAATAAAATAACAAATGAGGTTACCATTTATGTTGAGGTACACAACGTATTTTAACAGCTGAAGCTGGTGGTTTTCTTTTTTCGCATCAACTATTCCATTTCGAATATGAACTATTGTAGAATCCATATGACAAAATAGATAAAAAAATACTGGGATAACATACCTAGAAATGAACAAAGAAAAACTTTCGTGAAAGAACCGTCAAACAAAAGAACTGGAGGACTGCTTCAATAGAACAGAAATAATTACTGGGCTACTGACTGGATAATAATGTTACAAAAACTAATAGACTACGTCACTTTATGTTGTCTGGCGACTGGCACGCGGTGACGCAGAATTCAGAGAATTCCAGAATGGACTCCGAGAAAGGCCGAAAAATTACCGTTAGTAATTTTCTAGAGTAACGACCTTTATATAAGAGACACCGGACCGTGGCGACAGTTGTTGAGAAGAAGTGACGTGCCTGGTATTTTAGCAGTGAACTGTGATTCATTTATTTTCGTGTGTTGTGCAGTGTAAATAAACGCGATTGTGAGGCACAGGTTCACAGGAGGAATGTAGACCAATATTTGGGCAACCAAATAAACTATGCCCGTACTTTCCAGCAAAGTACTTTCACAAGCTCGTTTAGGATATGTCATATAAAATATGACTAATGAAGAAAAGATATAACTCTGAATTGTCAAGGCAAATAAAAAACAGGCATATGATGAATACATTATTAACTCTCCTAATCTAACACGAGCGTGCTGGAACATAATAAATTCCGAGAGAAATAAATCACACAACGACAATACCGTAAAAGAATTTTCTGAAAACGACTTGTAGTTTTCTGCACAATATCCGAGGAAATCATCAAATCTCTTCCAAAGCTGGACACTCATAGCACATATAATTTCAGAAGTTTTCTCTCTTCTGCCAACTCTTTCTTTTTGGAACCTGTGTGTTCCCTAGAAGTATTTGGTGCGATTAATAGATGTATACTCAAAATCTCTGAATTCAAAAAGGGAGACAAATCCTCTATGGACAACTATTATCGGCAAAATCATTGAATATATTCTATAAAATAGACTGTAGTCCTAATTCAAAAAGAGCGAGTCACAAATTACCGTATATTGAAAATGACATACTACTCCTCATTTTATTCGGTGCTCTCTTATGGTATTTTACTTTGGGGAAATTCATCAAATTCCCAGTTTTTCCTCTTCTGTCAACTCTTTCTCCTCGGAACCTGTGTGTTCCCTAGAAGTATTTGGTGCGATTAATAGATTTGCTCAAAATCTCTAAAGTAAAACCATTATTAAAAAAAAGGAGACAAATCCTCTATGGACAACTATTATCGGCAAAATCATTGAATATATTCTAAATGAAATAATTAATAAAAAACATTTTTAAAGACAAGCTTTTGATTAAGCCGTTTACTAAAACGTATAAAATAAGTTTTAGTCATCGCTGACAATGATTTAATTATTTTTTGTTGAATTATTTGGTTTCAAAAAGATTGTCGCGCGAAGTGTTCATAAAAGTAGGTACCAATTAATTTTATGACAATTCGCGCGACAAGCTTTTTGAAACCAAATAATTCAATAACAAATAATTAAATCATTGTCACGATACTAAAACTTATTTTATACGTTTTCAAATAAAATCTTGTTTTAAAAATATTTTTTATTAGTTATTCTGTTTTTCGCTTTTTAGTTAGTTCGCCTTGATCTGTTCATTTCTAATAGAGCATCGTTATTACAAGGTCTCTCCCCTGTAAGTTTTGAGCTGAAAGAAATCATGATCTCCGACCCCAAAAACTACCACACACCAATTTTGAATAAAATCTGACCATAATCACAAAACTCGTCCGCCATCCTGAAGTCGCCATCTTACATTTATAGATTTTGACAAAAAATTCATATCTCTGAACCTGAAAACACCCACATACCAATTTTGAATAAAATATGACTATAATCAGAAAACTCGTCCTTCATATTGGGGCCGCCATCTTCAATTGATAAATTTTGACAAAAAATTCAAAACCTTCGACCCCGAAAACCCCCGCATACCAATTTTGAATCGAATTGGACCATAATCACTTAACTCGTCTTCCATCTTGGGGTCGCCATCTTGAATTTGTGAATTTTGACAAAAAATTTTATCTCCCACCCCGAAAACCCCCACATACCAATTTTGAATCGAATCGGACCATAATCACAAAACTCGGCCGCCATCTTGGAGCCGCCATCTTGAATTTATGAATTTTGACAATAAATTCATAATCTCCGACCCCGAAAACCCCCACATACCAATTTTGAATCAAATCGGACCACGATTACAAATCTTGTCCGCCATCTTGGAGCCGCCATTTTGTTTTTTCTTCAACAAAAATTCTATAATGCACTGTCACCGGAATTATGAACACCTGCCAATTTTCAAATTAATCGGACTACTAGAAGTTGATCAAAATTCACTTGCAAGATTTGACCCGAACATTCAAACATTGCAAGTTAAATAAAGCTTGTAACTTGTAAAAACAGACTGTAGTCCTAATTCGAAAAGAGATTATATTTTAGCGAGTCACAATATGGTTTCCGCAAAAATAAATCCACTATCCAAGCTGCTTTCAAAATTGTCACTGATTTAGTAGAGGGTCTTGATCAAAACAGGCATACCTCACTGACACTATGTGACTTAACAAAGGCTTCCGACTGTATATCGCACGACACACTAGTTGATAAACTAAGCTATTATGGAATAGGAGGCATCACCTTAGACTTGCTTCGATCTTATCTTTCAAATAGATTTCAATGCGTCGAGCTGAACAATATACAATACAAAACATCATGATCATGGGGTACCTACCACAGGGCTCAGACCTTTCTTATTTATCGTTTACATCAACGACTTGTGCCAATATATTGCACCTATAAAATGTGTTTCATTCGCTGACTATACAACCCTTATTTGCTCTGGAAAATAATTTACTAACCTTACCGAATATAAATCTGAGAGTCTAAGTTCAGCCAATAAATGGTTCGTTAAAAATAAATTTAAATTAAACGAAAACAAAGCTCAAAATAATATCTTCAAACACAAACTACCAAGAAGGAAAAAACTTTACGTTTCTTGGTCTTATCATTGATGATAGATTGAACTGGCCCAATCACGTAGATCATGTAGTTCGAAAATTATCCAGTCCTCTGTTTTACTGAGTCGACTGAAACATATAACAAATTACAGTACATTGAAAATGACATACTACTCCTCATTTCATTCGATGCTCTCTTATGGTGTTTTACTTTGAGGAAATTCATTAAATTCAATAGCAGTTTTCAAATGCCAAAAAAAGCTATCAGAATATTGGCAAATTTGGGTTACAGAGCTCATCGTCTTCAATATTTCATTCAACTAGGTATCATGCCACTGCCTACTCTTTACATTTTTACAGTATTATTAGAAATACACCAAAATGTGAGCAAATTCTCTGACCCTCTGATTCGCACGATTATAACACAAGATCGGCTGATTTGCTGTTTATTCCACGGCACAGGGGTGGAATTCCGTGTACCGTAGAATTCCATAAACGACAGTTATGCCTGCGTCATACCGATCAATTCAATCGTAATTCCTTCTCACTCATTCAATAGAAAGTGGAATTCTACAGTACACGGAATCCCACCCCAGATTAGCTATCGACTGCAAAAATTATTTGAATCTCAATCTCTATAACATCCTTGATAACTCTAGCAAAATATTTAAATTCAAAAGATACAAAAATGTGATAAAAAAAATGTCTGCTCAATCATTGTTTGTATGATAATAATGGCTATGTTGTTTCAGCCAGCTCATTGTGTAATTAAATTGATTACCTCTCATTAATGTTATCTTTTAAAAATGTTCTGTATTGTTTTAACAATTTATATTCTCAATTATCGACAGTATTTTTGGTCGTAAAACTGTCGATTTTTCAGCTATAATTTTAAATGTAAACTTGTAATTTGTATAGTTTTATAGTCATTTAATCAACTAGTGTATTAATGATGGCGATTAATGATCATTAATCGCCATTTTAATATACGAGTTGATTACAAAATGTTTCCGTCTATTTCGTTCCTGGGATCAACGTGAAATTTTCGATATCCATTTGCTTCAACTAGGAGGAAACTTACAATATTTGGACTTGAAAATACATAAATTTGACAACGCGAAGGTAATATGATTTGGAATTTGAATTCGTGTATGTTTAGTTGCCTACACCACAATGATGTATTAATAGAGAAATCGACCATTAATAGTTTATTAATGGTCGATTAATAGGTTATTATAATGGTCGATTTCGGTGTGTGTTTGGCTGCATATATCACAATCATGCACTAATAGAGAAATTGAAGGTTAATAGGGGTCATTAACGATCGATTTCGTGTACATTAAACAGAATCTTTAATACGAGGTCGCCGGAAAAATATTTTATGTGAATTAGCAGTTCTTAAATATTATATTTTTATACTCTCAACGGGCAATAATGAGCATGAAACTATATTGTTTTGTGACTTTCCATAAATGTTCTTTGTACATAACATGGTCAAATAAATCAATCTACTCCACTCTATGGCAGAACGTTGCAAAAAATAGATGAATAAAAAAAAATGAACTGGCAATGTTTTTATCAACATGGAAATAAAAACATGATATGTTTAAGATCCACAGGCCTAATTTGTAAGTTATTTACTTTTCAAAACTTTATTGCGAAACTTTCGTAGTTTTAGTGTTTTGGGTGGATATACGACCCAGGAATCAAGACACGTAGTTTTATGCTTCTAAGAAAAGGTGAACCAATTCGCAGAATTCAATAACATGATCAAATAGTATTTTTTATAATCTTCAAAAAGTCTAAATCATGTTGAAAAGGCAAAAACACTATTTCAATTTTCAGGTGAAGGCTAATGGAGAGATCGTTGACTGCTTGAGTGCTCTTAAAAAAGATAACACCGGGTACCATCTGAAACATCTTTTCATTGGTTCAGAGGGATCGCTAGGTTTCGTGACAAAAGTGTCCATACAGTGTCCTCCACGGCCAAAATCCAGGAATGTCGCATTCTTAGGTGAGTACTAAAAATTGGTTTCATTGTATTCAGTAAATCGATAGATATAACCAGATAGATAATTGACCGAAGGATGTTCATAGGCATCCTAAAATTGTATATGTGAAATGTTGCCAAACTCCTCATGATGCAAATCATTGGGATAAAACAGGAAGGCCATTAGATAATATCTGGAATCAGTTTCTGTGCAATTGTTATATAGTGGTCCATAAAGTAACGTAAATAAATTCTTCATTAGCTAAATAAACAATATTATTAAAAATTCCCGAAACAACACGATTTTTTATTTTAATTTTCTGTTTTACAAAAATGATAATTTAATATACTGGGTGACCTACCTTCGAGTAATGATGTCATCGCCGGTTTTTTAAATGGAACACCCCCTTTTTTTAATTTCCGGAGTTACCTTGCTGAGGTAATTCCAAAAATGTATCACAAGTTGCGTCAAATTGGTGCAGGGTGGGCAACAATACAGAGGGTGTTTTAAAAAATGCATTTGAAAGTTATACGATACTGTATTTTTACAAAATAATAAATGAAGAATAAACGTAATAAAAATTATTAAATGAAATTACGTAGTTATGCAGCTACTGGATACACTACCAAAAACAAACAAAAGAAAATTCACAGTAAATATTCAAATTGTTCTCCATTGACCGCTAGACAATGACCTACTCGGACATTAACCTCGTCTCTGACATTTTGTAACACAGCGAGTATTATGTTCTGCATTTCTTGCCTGATTCGGTCTTTTAGGTCACGGATATTGCCAGGTCTGTTAGTATAGACTTTAGATTTTAAATGACCCCATTAAAATTAATCTAATAGGCTAAGATCAGGAGATCTAGGGGGCCACTCCACTGTTCCCCTTCTTCCTATCCATCGATCTGGAAAGGTTCTGATTAAAAACTCGCGCACAGTTGCGGCGAGTCATCCTATTGAAACCAGATTCTGAGGTCTAAATTATTGGCTATTTGAATATTAGGAAAAAGCTGAGTCAAATCAGAAATTAATGTATTTTGTAAAAAATCCAGATACAATGCTCCTGTCATATTTTCATCAAAAAAATATGGACCAATAATTGTATTTCTCACAATACCAGCCCACACATTGACCTTTTGTGGTGTTGAGTATGGTATTCTTACATCCAGTATGGATTTTCATCAGACCAATAACGTGTGTTTTGCCAATTAACATGCCCGTTGAAATAAAACGTTGCCTCGTCCGGAAATAAAACGTTATCGATTAAATTGTTATTTCTATTATTTTGGTCCATCATTGTATACTCGCAGAATTCAGTTCTTCGGTCAAAGTCGTCTTCAGCCAATTCACGGACGAGACGTACTTTATAAGGATGATATTTTATCTTTTTAAAAATGTTCGATACTGAACACTATGCAAATAATAATAATAAAATAATAATATTTATTACCAGAAGCAATATTATGTACATTTCAATCATTGATTGTGAAAATATATAGAAATAAATAGTAAAAGGGCTCCCAAAGTATACACTTAAGCTGGGATATTCGTAGTAAATGTGTGTGTAGTATGCATGTGTATGATTGTTTCAATATATTGTAACGTAAATAAACTTAACTTGGTTTTAATAATTTATTTCACACTTAAATCTACAACTTAATTTATATTACGCCACTGTATAGCTCGATCGTATGGGCTCGTTCAGACTGTCCGTGCCATCTTGAGGGCTACCTATTTATCTTCGTCACAGAATTCCCGATCTTTCGAATTCCGGTAGTTGGCGACCAGCATGTTCCAATCGTTTCCAATATCGACCGTTGCTCTCCGCGGCAGAGCGACTGGACTGTTCTCGAACATCTCCGGGGATGACCTCATCGCTGTCGACGGCAACGCGCGAGGCGACAGGTCCGGCCTAGGTTCGTTACATTGCCCCCTTCTTAAAGACATTTCGTCCCGAAATTTCATACTTGGAGTGTGACGATATCTGCATGACTCGCCATATCTGCACCGTGAAGTTCGATGGAAGTCTTTCTGGATCTTGCTGTCATTCCAGTTGTCATCCATTGTCGCGGTTCTACAAAGTGTGCTTCTTTCTCTTCTGCTCGTCGGCAATGTGAGCAATCATCTGGACATGGTCTTCGCGACAAGGCATCTGCATTCTTATGGCTAGTTCCGGCTCGATGTTCGATCTCGAAATCGAATTCTTGGAGTCTCTCGATCCAACGTGCTACTTGACCCTCAGGATTTTTGAACTGTAAGAGCCATTTGAGAGCTGCATGGTCAGTTCTCAACAGGAATCTTCTTCCATACACGTACTTGTAGAAGTGCTCCACTCCCTTTACAACAGCTAACAGCTCTCGCCTGGTGACACAGTAATTGCGCTCTGGTTTGCTAAGCGTCTTGCTGAAATAACCAGTGACCTTCTCCTGTCCCTCCTGGATCTGAGATAGGACAGCTCCAAGTCCCACGTTGCTGGCGTCCGTATCCAAAATGAATTTCCCTTTGGGTAGGGGATAGCTCAGTACAGGTGCGTTGATCAAAGCTCCTTTCAGCTTCCTGAATGAGTCTTGACATTCTTCGGACCACTGGAACTTTGTTTGGCCCTCCGTGAGCCTGGTCAGTGGTTTAGCGATGTTGGCGAATCCCAGCACATATCGGCGATAGTATGTGCATAAACCAAGGAAACTTCGAAGTTGGTGAATGTCTTTTGGGATGGGCCAATCCTTAACAGCTTTGATCTTCTGGTCATCCACTGCTACTCCTTCCCCAGAGACAACGTGGCCGAGGTATCGTACTTCTTTTTGGAACAGATGGCATTTCTTAGGGCTCAGCTTCAATCCGGAGTTCCTCAGTCGCAGGAATACTTCCTCCAAGTTTTTCACGTGGTCCTCGAACGATCTGCCGACCACAATTATGTCGTCGAGATACACTAGACACGTGTTCCATAAGAGTCCCTTCAGCACTGTCTCCATCAATCTTTCGAATGTGGCGGGAGCATTACAGAGCCCGAATGGCATAACGGTGAACTGCCACAATCCTGAGCTGATGGTAAAAGCAGTCTTTTCTCGATCTTCCTGAACTAGTTCTACTTGCCAATATCCACTCTTCAGATCAATGGTCGAGAAAATCGTGGAACCAGCCAACGTGTCTAGGGTGTCATCTATTCTTGGGAGAGGGTAACTCTCCTTCTTCGTGACATTATTAAGTTGGCGATAGTCTACACAAAAGCGTGTCGATCCATCCTTCTTCTTCACCAGTACGACTGGAGAGGACCAGGGACTGTCAGATGGTTCGATAACTCCTTCTTTTCCCATATCGCTGACTATTTTGTCAGCCTCTTCCTTCTTGGCAAGAGGAAGTCTTCTTGCTGATTGCCGGATCGGCCGAGCACCTCCAGTATCAATTTTGTGCTGGACCACATTAGTTCGACCCCCTTTTCCTTGTCCGGTATCGAAGATGTCTTGGTACTTTTTGACTAAATCTCTTAGTTTGGGCTGTTGAGCTGGTTTTATGTCTTTGGAAGAGATGGCAACTAATTTTTCTAGTTCTGTGGGCAAGTTGTTGGGTTGGCTAATCGTACCTCGTACGCCCCGGATCACAGATGAAACTGACGAGCAGTGCCCCAAAATTGTTCCTTTCTTCAAGGTCACTGGGAAATAATTGACATTCATGACCCTTACCGGCACAAATTTGTCAGCACGCAACAAGGTCTTCCCTAGTGCAATCCCTCGTCCAATTTTCTCATCATGAAGTTTGGGCTCAAACATCACCACGTCTCCACTGCTCGCACTCCCGTCCAGGCGAGCCTCCAGAATGGTTTCAGCCCTCTCAGGTACGCTTACATCTTCAGCCAAGAGCACACGGATCAACTCCTCACTTCTCCCATGAAGTACCAGCTCTTCTCCGTTGACACGTAGGACGCCGTCTTTGAAATCCAATTCAAACCCTCTGGAATTCATGATGTCCATTCCGATGATTGCATCGTCTTCGATGTCCGCTACAAGTGCCTGATGTTTCACTTTAGTGCTGCCCAAAATTATTTCAATCGGTAGCTCGCCATATACAGTAGCTGGCTCCCCTGTTGCTGTGCGTAGCTTTCAAGTTGTCGGTTCAATTCGTTCCGGTGTTCTGGCAAAGGAAGGTCCGAGAATTGTCCTAGTCGCACCTGTATCTAGCAGCATGGTGCAAGGCTCGTTATTGATGAGACCGTCTACGAAGACACCTTTGTTCTGTCGTTGAAGGATAGCGACATATGCGTTGTTAACCGGGGCTTGCCGGACACATGCCGACGATTGCCCCTTCTCGTCGACCTTCTTTAGTTTTCCTGCATCGGAGTCGATGAATGTTGGACATTTGCTACGCACATGTCCAATTTTGCCACAATTCCAGCATCTTATCTGTCTTTTCTCAGGCAACACTTCCTTAATCACTTTTCTTATGGCAGCTTCCAAGTTAGCAGGCTCCAGTGAGTCTTCCTCAATCGTTCGAACTTTATTTTGGCTTTCGCAGCATTGTTTTGCTGCTTCGAATTCCAAAGCGCGTGCCAGTGCGTCTACGAGATGTATTGGACGAGCTAATATTAACGCTTGTCTGGTTTCTTGGTCACGGAGTCCATCCAAGAATGCCTGAACCGCTAATCGCTCCATTTCATTTTCCGGTATGGCTGGATATGCGAGGCGAACCAAGCGTGCAATGTCAGTTTCAAATTCTTGTAAGGATTCGCCCGATTTCTGACAGCGATTTTTCAGCTGGGAGTGGTATACGTGTTCCAAATGGGCCTGACCATATCGTAATTCTGGATGTTTAATCAGCTGATCATAGTCCTCCTGTTCTTGGGCGGTGAGGGTTTGTAGAATATTCGTCGCTTCTCCACGTAATGCAAGTGTTAGTGCTACAGCTCTTTCCCCTGCATTCCATCCGTTTGCTTTGGCCGCTGCTTCAAACTGCCGGCGGTAATTTGCCCATGGAGTTTTTCCGTCGAACTGAGGCGGCTTCATGGAAAGCTTCCCTATTTCTGAAATGACCTTGACATCTTTTATACCCTCTTGAACTTTATCCAAGTTCAAACTCAAGTCCAGCATTGCATTTTCGTTAACCATCTCTGTGGAGGGCGCACTATTAATTCGTTTTTCCAGCTTACTGATCGTTTCCTTTATTTTGTCCATTTCTGCCTCGACCCCATCTTTGATTTTATCTACCTCCGTGTTCATTTGCTCCCTAATTTTATCCATCTCTGTCTCAACGGTTCCCATTCTTTCTTCTAGAAAATTAGCCACACCACACAATTCTTTTTTTAGGCCTTCTGTGTTTTCCAGGAACTTCTCTTCCAGGCTTCTTGCATTTTCTTCCAGGCTTCTTGAATTCTCTAGAAGCTTCTCTTCCAGATTTCTAACATTTTCTTCCAAAGTCCTCGAATTTTGTTGCAGTTCTTCTTTCACGGATTTAGTAGTTTCTTCGAGTTTATTCATTACCAAACTCAAATCACCTCCGGGAACTTCGAATAAAAATGTTTCGGGGTCCTCACCTTCTTGTATAAGTCCTTCTGCAAGTCTTTCCTGGAGTACTTGCTTTTTACCCGTTGTTTCTAGTTCCCTTTCCTCCAATTCCTGTTTCAATTCCGCTACCTTCAAATCCGCAAGGCGCACTTTTCTTGAACACATTTTGTCTTTGACGAGGTATCAGTCTGTTTTACATGAAAAGTTTATCAGTTTGTTAAAAATTCACTTCGCGAATTCTTTTCCACGGCCCACCAGTCTATTGTCTGTTTCACGCGAACAGTGTATCAGTTTATATTCCCACGCACAATTGTCCACTTTGCGAAAACCGGGCCACTGTCTATTTTGGGCGGTACAAAAAGGTCAATCAATTTATTTTTCTGACTATCCACTCCACGATCACTTGTTTATTTTCAAAATCTCACTTCCGACACCAATTGTAACGTAAATAAACTTAACTTGGTTTTAATAATTTATTTCACACTTAAATCTACAACTTAATTTATATTACGCCACTGTATAGCTCGATCGTATGGGCTCGTTCAGACTGTCCGTGCCATCTTGAGGGCTACCTATTTATCTTCGTCACAGAATTCCCGATCTTTCGAATTCCGGCAGTTGGCGACCAGCATGTTCCAATCGTTTCCAATATCGACCGTTGCTCTCCGCGGCAGAGCGACTGGACTGTTCTCGAACATCTCCGGGGATGACCTCATCGCTGTCGACAGCAACGCGCGAGGCGACAGGTCCGGCCTAGGTTCGTTACAATATGCAATTTGGTGTGTGATGTAGTCATTCTCATATTGAACAAAGATATAACCTTTACGTACAGAATGTGTAGAATGTAGGTAAATGTTTACTAACTTGGTTAGAGATAGATGTACATATATATATATATATATATATATTATATATATATATATATATATATATATATATCTTTGGTATATTAGTTATATAAACAGTAAAATACCATAAGCGATTTTCAACAATTTTGTGAATTTTTTCTCCTTTTTCCAGGAAAATCCACTTTTTAACTTTTTTTAATAAATTAATGTGAATACTTTTTATTGAAGCAGGTAACATTTTGTATGCTTTTACGCCTAGGTAGTTAAAACATCTTTGGGCGATGGTTTTGTTTGTTTTTGGGATGACAGATGCGTTGTTTCTGAAACGTATTTGTTTTGATGGTGTCTTATGAGGAGTGTTTGGTAAAATAGTTATCTTATATCAAAGGTTTTTGTGTTGGTGAATAGATTTTCAGTAGGGTAAGTCCGGGGTAATTTATAAACACGTTTTATGATCAATTTTGGTACTATTTGTAGATTAAGAAGATTATTTGTTGTAGTGCTGGCCCAGGTTATTATTCCATAGAGTATATGAGATCCTACAAGCGAGTGATATAATATTTCGAGTAATTGGGAGATATGTTTGAATTTCTATAGCATACTCCTTAACTTGTTAGTGACATAGTCTGTGTGGATATTCCATTTCAGGTGGCTATCAAGAAAAATACCAAGATACTTGAGTTGCTGGACAGAAGATATATCTATGATTTTGCCATTCAGATTCAATGATATGGAGAAGAAGTTTGGTAGGTGCTTGGCATAAGATGTAAAAGGCATATAATGTGATTTGTTGAAAATATAAACAGGATGTTCATAAAATCAGATGTGGAATCATCTGCGACTGAAAGATAAACCTTAGTCACTATCTTCCATCGTCAAGATAACCTCTTGTGGGGTATTCATGTTGAAAAGGGAACCATTCTCAATTGAATATTGATAGAAAGATTTTTCTGTGAATTGAAAAATCCACGATTAAAATGAAGTTATTTTTTGTGAATGTCTAACAGAAAACAACTACTTCCCAGGCTAAAGCCACGCTGGGCATTGAACTACATCTGATAGATATTCTGAAAAGGCCCTAACTCAAAAGAAAAAATCTGAAATTGAAAATTTGCATTTTCATTCAGATAGTTATTTGATTTTCTATTCCAGTCTTAATTAAGAACTCATAAAGATGAATGAGGCAAAGAAGAATGTTTTCCAAAAGAGAGTATTCACCAGAAATCATTCGTAACATTGACGCAGGAGAGACATCGCATTCACTAGGTCTTCAATACATTTTTGTCGACGAAAATCTATTTCACGCTTCCACGATCATCAATATTCAATTGAGAATGTTTCCCTTTTCAGCATATAATGTGTTTTGCTATAGATTAAAGTGAGTAATTTACTATTAAACCATTTGAAAATTGAAGGCAAATCTTCTTCTACAGTTTGCTCCAGTTTCATAGAAAATTGTGGTATCGTCAGCAAAGCTAACGATGTCGCCTTTCACTTTTTATGAAAATAGTTCATTCAGGTATACATTGAAAAGTAGTGGTCCTAGGACAGTTCCCTGCGGTACTCCATATGTCACTATTCTCTTATTACTGAGTATTTTACCAATACTAGTGAATTGTTCCCTTTCGCTGAGGTAGCTGGTAATCAATTTCAAGGGAATTTCTCTGATAGTCCCCGCACTGTACAGTGTGGATTTTTAAATGCCGACAAAATTAGGTCTTGTTGAATATTTTCATTAACTGTAGGTCTACGTTGCTTTGGTGCATCCCTCACATGTCTCTGTAGTTTCGCTCTATTCTATTTACAATAGATTGTGAAACAGGTTCACGATCTGGGTGCATTTCATGGAATAATCTGCATACCTCTTGTTGAGTCCGCAACATATCGCCAACATCGATCATGATTGAAATTTCAGTCCTCATTTTAATATGATAAATTTAGATAAGATTTCACGTAAACGTACCTACTTTGAAGCGTTAACAATACATAATTGAACTTTCATGTTTTTGACAGTTTTTAACGTCAAATTAAAAAATAAATGGCAAAAAATAACTTCAAACAATAAAATATTCGGTATAGTCGAGGGAAAAAGATCACTAATGAAAGTGGTTAGATACAATGTTGAAAATATGCGGCGTGTTTTTTATTAGTTTATTACAGTTGTTGTACAATACGTAATTTCATTTTATTTTTGTATTACGTTTATTATTTATTTATTATTTTGTAAATAACTTGTAATTTTGATATTGTTGCCCACCCTGTACCAATTTGACGCAACTAGCGATACATTTTTGTAATCAGCTCAGCAAGGTAACTCCTGAAATGAAATAAAAACGAAATACGGAACTGAAAAGTAAAAAGTAAAATAAACCTTCTTAGTCTCAGTAACTAAGCTCCTAAACTAATGTAAGTAACTAATTTTGAGTCGGCGCCAAACAAACAAGCAAATGAATTAGGTAAGGCTTAAAATGATGGCATCGAGTTGCGCGGTGACATTCTGATAATTTTTTTGAAGTAATTTAATGATGTTCGTTGATTGTTTGTTTGGCGCCGACTCAAAATTAGTTACTTACATTAGTTTAGGAGCTTAGTTACTGAGACTAAGAAGGTTTATTTTATTTTTTACTTTCCAGTTCCGTATTTCGTCGGTTTAATTTTTTGTTAAAAAGTTTATTTTTCAATTTTTCATGGCTAAAATATACTAATTACTACCTACTTGTTCTTTGATTACTTCCAAAATACTTATTCACCCACCTTACTTCAACTATTACCAGTTAAATAATATGATTATCTACTTTTACTATTTGTTGTAATATAAATTATTTTTGTTGTTCTGGTTAGTTCATTTCATTACTTTGTATATTATTCCATCCTCTTATAGAATATAATGGTTTTGACGGATGTGGAACAGAAATAATGTCAGTAGCGATCTGTCATTGTCAACTACGTATGTGTGTGCCAATGTTCATAAGTGAAAAATCAATTATCCCCTATTTTTCTACCCGTAAGGGTAGATAATTCCATTCGAAATCTAAATATAAGGTATACCCTATCTATTAAAAAAAGAATCATCCAAATCGAAGAACCCAGTACAAAGTTATGCCTGATACAATTGGTTAACGGACCAGAATTCAGAGGGTGAGTGATCAATATCCTTCATGTTGCTACCCTTAGGGGTGGATTTCATCTTTTAAATTCGAATGGGACCACCTTCGAAGTACACCCTATCCACTGAAAAAAGAATTATCGGAATCGGACGCCTCAGTAAAAAGTTATGCGTGATCATACATAAAAAGAATTATGGAAAAAAAAATATACGGGTCGACTAGAGAACCTCCTCCTTTTTGGTTTCGTCGATCAAAAAAATGTGGTATTCCATTTTAAAAAACCGGTGATAACGTCATTACCCTGTATATTAAATTATTATTTAAGAAAACAGGAAATTGAAATAAAAAATCGATATGTTTCGGGAATTTTAAATAATATTGTTTGTTTAACTAGTAATGAATTTATGCGTTACTTTTTGGACGCACTGTATAGATATCCACAATAATGATTGGGGATTATATTTCTCATGATAATAATCCAGGGTCGTTCTGAATACAAATATAGGATGAGCTATAGTATATCCATTCTCAGTTGGATTGAATGAGAACGGGATGATAAACATAATACGATTTGCAAAAAGTTATAAACAATTCAATAAAATAAATAATAGTTTAAAAAACTAAAAAACGCTTTTATAGAAAACCAGACTAAAAAAATAGAAAATAAGAAAAAAATGTATTTTATTTAAAAAAAAAACGTGGGGTGCATGGTATCGCCTCGGCCAACGATTACCTGTGATCTGAGACATTTCTTACTTTAGGTGTGTGATGTACTATATAATTATTGATACCATGCACCCCTCGCTTTTTTTTAAATAAAATAAAAAAAATTCTTATTTTCTATTTTTTTAGTCTGGTTTTCTATAAAAGCGTGTTTTTTTGTTTTTCCAAACTATTAGTTATTTCCTACTTTTTAGTGTGGTTTATTTATAAAAGCGTGTTTTTTTAGTTTTTTTAAACTATTATTTTTATTATTTTTTTGCAAATTAAAAAATGGAATAATCTCATCAAATTAGGTAATCATAATCTTTGACCCAAAAACCCCCACATACCAATTTTGAATAGAATCAGACCATAATCACAAAACTCGGCCGCCATTTAAAGCCGCCATCTTGAATTTTCAATTTTCACAAAAGAATCATAATATTCGACCCCAAAAACTCCCACATATCAATTTTGAATAGAATCAGACCATAATCACAAAACTCGTCCACCATTTTGGAGCCGCCATCTTGAATTTTCCAATTTTGATAAAAGAATCATAATTTCGACTCCAAAAACCTCAGATACCAATTTTGAAGCGAATCGGACCATAATCACAAAACTCGTACGCCATATTGGAGCCGCCATTTTGTTTTTTTGTTCACACAAACATTTCTTAATGCATTGTCACCGGAATTATGTACACCTGCCAACTTTCAAGTCATTCGGACGACTGGAAGTGGGTCAAAATCGCGCCCAAAGGAGTCAGTTACAAACAAACAAACATACCAGTGAAGCTGATATAAAGCGTGTAAAAAGAGGGGTTTGGTTTTTCGCAAATATCTCAAAAACTAATGCACATATTATTATTTCTATTATTCTTTCGTATTTGAAAAAAAGTTATACAAAAAACAATTTGATATAAAGAAACACATTTTGGCGTTATATTTTTTTAATTGTACAAAATAAAACAATAACAACTATGTGTCGTTTTTTGGGGATTTTTTTTAGAATTTTGAATATTTTTGTCTTTTTAACTTTACCAGGTACTTTCGCACCTGGATTTTTATCTTTATTATTAATATAACGTATAAACTATTGGAGATACGACAAGAACATGACTTTTTTTATTCTTCATCAACCAATGAACAAATTAAGCTTCCAATCGAACTCAATTATATATTTAATTGCTTAGGCTTCAAAATTTAAATATCTCATAAACTATTACAGATACGACAAGATTACTACAAGTATTTTCCATTGTTCGTTAATCAATAAACAAATTGAGCTTTTGGCTGAAGCTCTAACTCTATTATTTTATGAATTATTAATAAAAGTATGTAAACAAAATTCTCAGAATTTATTAGTGTCTTAACAACTAAAAGTAATTTAGACATGGTTTTTAATTTTACGAACGTTATTGATTTATAACTTTTTTACATTAAACAATATTTTTTCATCTATTTTTTCGTATTTTTGGGTAATCTTTTGGGACGTTTTTTTGGTGGTGGCTCTTAATTTCCTGTTTCTCCGCCAGTTTCTTGTTCTTCTTCTTGAGTTGCAACACTGCATATTGTTGCATAAACAATGTATAATTAGTAGACTCATCTTCATTTGGATTGGAATTTTATTAGATCTTGTAAACCGATTCTAACTTCAACACCATTCGTGTCGTCATTGTCATTGTCATCATCAATTATTTTTCTTTCGACGTTTTCACAATTTTCTCCTTTACATTGTTTGCAGAAAGACGAGCAAGGAAGCCCAGCTTTTCTGCATCCGCATTTTTTGGAGCAATTTGTGGAACAAGTACAGTGAACTAGTTTTAATAGTTCTTCAGGAGCTAGTTTTTTCGTTGTTCTCACAAGCAGACATGGTTTCTGATTTTATCCAACCCAATGTTCCGGATCTAACTGATTACCAAGCCAATGCTGTACGGTAATACGTTCTGAAGGAGTTGAAGACATGTTGCTGCTGACGTTGGAGGCAGAGTCGCTAAGTTTATTGTTCTTTTCGACTTTTTAATCACATCCATAAACCGGGAAACAAGACATTGGCTCGTAGTTATATCAGCTTTAAATTCTCCATACTACGACAGCATCAATATTTCTCCAGCTTGCTTGATATTTTCAGCGGACGCATTGGGGTTATACAATTGTTCCACATCCTGCATCAATTAATTTTTTCAATAATTAAATTATCAATCTCTTTCTTTTACCAAAAATTGAGGTAACTGTATCACAGCCTGTACAAGTGTGAACGAATAATATATCTTTTTAACCGACGAAACCAAAAAGGAGGAGGTTCTCTATTCGACCCGTATATTTTATGTTTTTCCATCATGTTTTTTATGTATGATCACGCATAACTTTTTACTGAGGCGTCCGATTCCGATAATTCTTTTTTCAGTGGAAAGGGTGTACTTCGAATTTGGTCCCATTTGAATTTAAAAGATGAAATCCACCCCTAAGGGTAGCGAAATGAAGGATATTGATCACTCACCCTCTGAATTCTGGTCCGTTAACCGATTCTATCAGGCATAACTTTGTACTGGGTTCTTCGATTTGGATGATTCTTTTTTTAATAGATAGGGTATACCTTATATTTGAATTTCGAAAGGAATTAGCCACCCTCACGGGTAGACAAATAGGAGATATTTGATTTTTCACTAGTGAACATTGGCACACACATACGTAGTTGACAATGACAGATCGCTACTGACATTATTCTTGTTCCGTCAAAATCAGTATATTTTATGAGAGGATGGAATGATATACAAAGTAATGGAATAAACTAACCAGAACAACGAAAATAATTTATATTACAACAAATAGTAAAAGTAGATAATCATATTATTTAACTGGTAATAGTTGAAGTAAGGTGGGTAAGTAAGTATTTTGGAAGTAATAAAAAAATAAGTGGTAGTAAGGTATTTTAGTAAAAAAAAAAAAATAAAAATTTTTAACAAAAAATTAAACCGACGAAATACGGAAGTAAAAAGTAAAAAATAAAAACTTTTTAACAAAAAATTAAACCGAAGAAAAAATCAACTGAAAAGCAAAAAATAAAATAAACCCTCTTAGTCTAAATGATAATAATTGAGCTCCTAAACTAATGTAAGTAACTGATTTTGAGTCGGCGCCAAACAAACTAGCAATAGAATTAGGTGAAGCGTAAAATGATGGCAGCGAGATGCACGGCTGCGTTTTGATGACTTCTTTCATAGATAATGATCTTCGATAATTGTTTGTTTGGCGCCGACTCAAAATTAGTTACTTACATTAGTTTAGGAGCTCAATTAACATTTAGACTAAGAAGGTTTATTTTATTCTTTGCTTTTCAGTTGATTTTTTCGTCGGTTTAATTTTTTGTTAAAATGTTTTTTAAATAATGATTCTTTTGGCTTTCGTAGATAGAATCCAGTTGTTTTGGTGAAGTGATTAGGTGTCAACGCAATCATTAATGCAGCCAGATCGATGTCGGTCCCGACCACAACAATTTTTGTATATATCAGGGCTTTTTTGTGCCAGATCTATAGCCGTTTGAATTATTAGAGTATCGCCATCTTCTCGATCTTGTTTAATCGTTAATTTGGTTTCCGCTACAAAAGTATTTTTAAATTTCGTTATGAAAGGAGACTTGTTTTTAACATTTGATAAAAACAAGTCTTTTTTCTCAGTGAGCTTCATTATTACTGCGAATGTTATTTCTGACGCGATATTTTTGGGGACTAAATTTTTCATATAATGGTTAAAAATAAAGAATAAAAAAGGTCTGGATGTTCTTGTCGTATCTCCAATAGTTTATAAGTTATATTAATTACAAAGATAAAAAAACCATGAGGGAACGGGTTAAAAAGACGAAAATATTCAAAATTCAAAAAAATTTGAAAAAATCCCAAAGAACGACACTTGGTTGTTATTGTTTCATTTTGTACAATTAAAAATATAACGCCAAAATTTTTCTCTTCATAACAAATCGTTTATTAAATAAGCAAATAAAAAATTAAAAATTGTTTTTTTTTTCGATATACGAATGAACAATAGAAATAATGATTTGAAAAAAAAATATTCCTTGCAAAACAAAAATTGTTAATTAACAAGTGCGATTTCAAGCCATAACATTTTTTCAAGAAACCATTTTTTTTCTCAACAATCATTATTTTTATTAATGATTGTTTAAAAAGAATTGGATTATCTTACAAACAATGCATTTGTTTATAACAATTATTTAAACAATAAGAGTAAAAAATTAAAAAAAAACATTTTCATGTACCTAGCTTCCAACAATAGAAAAATTAAACAATCAGCATATTTTTTTAGTGATTTATTTATGTTTTTCATTTTTCAATGTCTTACATTGTTTATAAAAAATTGAAAAATAACAATGTTTTTATTTTTCCCACAGGGACTGGTTTTTTAAGTTTTTAAAGAATAAGGAAAAAAAATCGATTTTAACAATTATCAGAGTTTTTATGTTAAGAATTGTTAATTAATGAAAGCATAACTAATAGAAAAAAAAATTGCGGTAAATTTGTTTTGCAGACGGATTATTGTTTATTCATTTATTTAGAAAATACCTGAATTTTTTATTCAATTCATTTAATTGGTTAAAATTTTTTTTTTAAGCATCGAATACGAAAGAATGATAAAAATATTGATTTTAAAAAAATGCTTCCTCAATATTAATATTTACTAAAAAAAAATTGATAATTAACAAGTGCGATTTAATAGACACAATTTTTTTTTAAACTATTTTTTTTCTTAAAAATCATTATTTTTATCAATGATTAGGTATATATAATTTTTTTTGTTTAAGCATCCGATCCGGGTGAGGCGCACGCGAATCGAACCACCCGTTTTGACCCGTATTTTCATCGCTCAATTAAAATTATAAATATTGGTGGTATAGTTCCGGTACAGTTTCCTGCTCTTTTTGGATTTTTTTCCGATTATGGATATCTGTAATAGTTTTTGAGATATTTGCGAAAAACAAAACCCCTTTTTTTATTAAATTGTTTAAAACTTTTTCAATTTTTGAAACGGTAGTTTTTTTTTCTAAATTCCCTTAAGAATAATTTTCCGTTTCCATAGAAAAATAATGGTTCAAAAAGCACTTGTTGACCAGACTATTTATCGAACATGCCGACATAGTGATGGTTTACGGTAATTTATTGCATGAGCGGTCAGCGAAGTTATCGACTGGTTTTTACGCAGGAATAGTTTTTACTCGATTTAGTTTAATACTTTATACGGGGAATCATATTTATTTCTCTTTCCGAATTTATTATTAATTCAAAATTATAATATGTATGATTTTGAACGAACCCTATATTTTGAGTCGAAGATGACTTTATTCAACCGAAAATGGATATACTATAATTGCTTTTACTAGGTTATGCATTATCAGCACCACTTTCCTGGCATTTGGACTTCCAACGGATTGATTACAAGACCATATACGGTAGATTGGGAGTTCGCATCCAAGTTGGTCACTCCATCTGCTGAAACATGGGCTATTATCCAATTATCCTCGCCCAATTAATTTTTCTCGCCCTGCTGGAATATTCGCTGGATCTACTGGTGAGACTTCTAAGAGTCTGACCTTGGGCTACCTCCCAACAGGGCAGGCAGGGTGTGTCAATTACTCCCTACCCAACTCCATCCGACCGCATTGTCTCATATCCTTCATATTGAAAACATTAGAAATAATTCTAGATAGTCATATTAGAGAGAGGCCAATGCATGGTCACCATGAAATTAGTATTTTCCAAATATAATGAATTTCATGTCTTCTAAGTCCGTTTGTGTGGTTATACACCTCTCTGGATCAAGCAAGATATTTGAGATGCAAGGTCCATGTTAGGTTATATCTATATTCCTCTAATACTTTTATATTTCCAGGTTTACAGAATTTTGACAAAGTTTTGAAAACATTCAATCTGAGTAAACAAAAACTGGGCGAGATCCTGTCGGCGGTAGAAGTAATGGACACACCAACGATGGATTTCATCAAGGAATATAATAAGCAGAAATCCCCAATTGGAGAGTATCCGTACTATTTGATGATCGAAACTTCGGGTAGTAACGAACAACATGACGAAGAGAAGTTGACTATGTTCCTAGAAGAATCTTTACAAAAGGCTTTGGTTTTGAATGGCACTGTAGCTAGTGAACTGACTAAAATAGAGGTACAAGGACCACAACAATGTATAGATGTTTTTTGAACTGTTTTTCTTCACCTATTTTAAGTTTACTCCTTACCTGGTAATAATAATATTGGTCACTTTAGCTAGCGAACCGACTATTCACTATAAATAATCCACCCCTTATCATCGTTATTTAAGTTAAACGTAAAAGTTGTGTGGTTATGACTGAATTTTGATAAAATGCTATCAAAAATACAGTAGCGTGCAGATTCAGAGGTTTTTTTTAATGACATACCTTGTATATTATTGAATTTTTGGAATGATCTTTTTTTCCTGATTTCAAAAATATACCATATGTTACACCTATCTTATACCGTTTTTGATTTATTAAACGTCTAATAACTTGGTTAGACTAGTTGTTACTGTAAATACCTATCCTATGAAAGTTAACATTTTAAAGCAAGTTCAAATATATACTTGTTATACACAAAACAACAAAAATAAACGAGCCGCAAAAAGTGCATGTAGGATGTTGTATCCAAATCGTCCAACACCGTCAGAAAATACATTCAAAAATATTTACCAAAAGATGAATCATACCTTTCAGTAGAAAAAAGCATGTAGTTCAAGAAAACTAGGAAAAACAGCTAGATATACTGCTTCATTTCGAAGGTAAGCCTATCCATATTAATTCGCGAATAGAGTTTTTTGAAACATTGTATTATTTTTTTGAAAATTCTGAATGTAGTTTAAAAAATGTAGTCGATCAATTAGGTAAAAGTTTTTTCAAAATCCAACGTTTTTTGAAAAAGAACAACTACAAACCATATAAAATTTCACCCGTACAAGTTTTAACAGAGACTCATAAGAAGAAAAGGCTGGAATTTTGCCAACAGATGATTCAAAATTTGAATGAAGATCCCGATTATTTAACTAAAATAGTTTGGACTGAAGAGTCATCCTTTTCTACGGCAGGAGTTTTCAATAGGAGAAATCAAAGGTCGTGGAAAAAAAGGACAACTGAAAAATATTGGTAAAACAAATAAAGAAAACATGAAGAAAAACTGTTAGGGTTTGGTGCGGATTTTTTTGGAATAACATTGTTGGCCCTATATTTTATGATTATATATTAAGAGAATTACCTATCAAGAAATACTCATCCCAGAAGTTGAAAATATTCTTTTATAGAATTTTTCGGAAGCCGAGCTTGCCAGTATGATTTGGATGCAAGATGAGGGAACCCCGCATAGTGTCCTACCCGTTCAAAAACATTCGAATAATGTATTCAAAATATGGATAGGAAATAATGGAAGTATTAAATGGCCACCTAACAGTCCAGACTTGCCCCTATGGATTCATTTTCCTGGGATTTCTAAAAGACATTGTTAATAATAATAATAGTAATAATATTCAACTCATTAAAGACACGATTTGACTTGAAATAGATAATCTGAATGTCAATAATGAATAAATTTCCAATAAATATAAGAAGACGTAATCAATTATTCATTGACAATAAAGGTGGACACATTGAACATCTTTTATGTTATCAAGTTATTTCAATTTCCTAAATAAATCTCTGTTATCTATTTTTGTATGAATATTTGAACTTTATCTTCCTCACTGTAAACCATTTGATTATTCCATTAATGTCACAAACAAATAAAATATAGTTGTCATTTTCATAACTTACTTTAAAAATTTTAACTTTCATAGGATAGGTAGGAATTTACAGTAACAAGTTATTCGACGTTTAATAACTCAAAAACGGCATAAGATAGGGGTAACATATGGTATATTTTTTAAATCAGGAAAAAAAGATTATTCCAAAAATTCAATAATATACAGGGTATCCCATTAAAAAAAATATCCCCTGATATCTCCACGCTACTGTATTTTTAATAGCATTTTATCAAAACACACTCATAACCACACAACTTTTACATTAATCTTTTTTTTCTAAAGGCCATAATAACGATTATAAGGGGTGGGTAATTTATAGTGCATAACCCGGTACAAGGGCGAAAAAAATCATAGAAAAAACATATATTTTTTCAAAATATGCCTCTTTATTTATTTTTATAGTTTGAGCTTACTCCCTACCTGGTAGTAATAATATTGGTTAACATATGTTTTTCATTTCTAGACAGAGGAAAAACTCAAGATATGGAAAGAAATACCTACCTAAAAAACATTCCGACAATATTTCCCTTCAGCTTCAATATGTCTTCATTATTTGTAACCCCTAGATACATCAGCAGATAACTCTTCTTTTGAAAGTCTTAATTGTATGTCACGATTCATTTATCAATAACGATTATGAATATCTGGCGCGAATCTGATGTTTTCTTCGACAGCCTTACAAGAAATTCCGTCAAAAAAAGGATTGAATCTGTTTTTTTTTGTTCAACCAACCCTTTCAAAAACCACCCCTTTGTGAAAGTTTTTGTTGATGGCATTTTCCCAGAATCATTCAAAATTTCCAGACTTTTACCACTTTTCAAGAAAGATAATCCCGAGATTTTGAATAACTTCTGTCCAATTTCGATAATAAATATTTTTTCCAAAATCATAGAAATTGTACTGAAAGATAGATCAACACAATATTTTGAATCGAATAACTTTTTATCTAACAATCAGTTTGGATTTGGACAGAACAAATCTACCATAAGGGTGTTGCTTAAAATCATAGGGGACATTGTCGCGGGCCTGGAAAATAAGCACCATACAATCCTTTCTATCTGCGATCTGTCCAAGGCGTTCGATTGTGTCTCACATGACTTCCTCTTAGATAAATTAGAGTATTATGGGATTAGAGGAAAACCTTTTAATTAATTTTCATCATACTTAACTCACAGACAACAAATGGTGAAAATAAATGCCACAACATCAAACCTCAAAACCATTACACATGGAGTACCTCAGGGCTCTTTCCTAGGACCATTATTTTTCATCATTTATATTAATGATATTTACCATACCCTTTGCAGACGATACTTCATTATTGAATACTTCATCTTTTTTTTTATTCTGTCAGATATATCAAAAAATTCAATAAATAGTGCAGAAAATTGGTTTACTGCAAATTCCTTGCAAATCAACGCTGATAAAACCCAACAGCTGATCATTTCAAGCAACAGCCAGTATATTTCAGGGGCCACTGCAAACTTCTTGGGATTACAATCGATGATTCTCTCAGCTGGTATAACCATACAGAAAATCTAAATAGCGGGATCTCCAAACTGACATTCATATATATGAGACAAGATGAGCTGACCAATTAGCTCTACCCTTTTTGTGATTGACTAAATCAAAATTGAACACTATCAATTTGAAACTTTATAATAAGTCAAGTTCAGAGTTGATCTCTTTGAATGATAAGAATTTTAATATAAATGTAAAAAAGATTCTCATAGATAACTGTGTCTACAGTGTAGTACAATTTTTAAATTCGTGAAAATTTGTTTTGTCCCATGTTCTAATGTTAACTGTTTTTATTTACCATTCGAGATTTTAATAATTACCAAGTCTTTACTTGTCTTAATGCACAACATGATTTACTGCATGATCTTCTATATATTTATATTGTAAATATTTTCTGTTTATTGACGTGCTTAAGCCTATATGTAAAAAGCAAAATAAATCTACTCAATTCTATTCTATTTTCACCATGATTCTAGTCGTCGCCTTTAGGGCAATTTCGCGAAAAAAAGACTCAAAACCTTATTTTTTCAACCATCCCCTCCTAAAAACTTCCCCTTTGTGACAATTTTTTGTGCTTGATTTTTGACAGCCAGAGAGGCGATTGAGCAGAAAACAATAATTAGTTCCGTTTTTCTCTTCATGGGAACCACTGTGCATTGGCCTGGTTTGATTATTTTTATTTGGGCTTCGCTGAATGTTGTGTCTCGAGGAACCATTTCTGTATCTGAATCAGACTACCGCGTGTGGGTTGTACCCTTTGTCTTTTAAGTTTTATTCGTTATCTTCTATGGGATTTTTCCTCGGGAATTCCCTTGAATGAAAATCTAGTCCCTATAGATTATTTCGTCTCATAACTTCATATTATTTCAGCAGGTTGACCAGTTTGTCGGAGTCGTTTTGTGTAACAGTAAGGAATTATATTCAGTATCCACCAGAAATCACTCGTAACATGATGCAGGAATGGTATAGAATTTTCTAGGTCCCCAATAAGTGTGTGTTGAAGAAGATCTTATTCATATATGAAGAACGAAATGATTGAGAGAAACATTTTCAGAAATAATTTCAATTTGAATTTAAAATAGTGACAAGTGAATAATCGGGTTGGAATAAGCTCGAAATGAATTCAGCTAATCAAATGCATTTATCTAACGAATCAAATCACAATATCAGCGAATATACACCATGTTGCTAGTATATCCGCGAATATACACGCTATAAAACAAGTAGGCATTTACTTTGATACTTTTTCACCAATATTGTTGCAGAAATACCACTCGACCAAATTTGGTCTCGTGAACTTCTACAACAATATTGACACAAGAATGTCAAAGTATATTCTTGTTGTAATATCACAAGATAGTGAAAAATGGAGTGAAAATAATTCGACAGATTTTCAAAAAAAAAAGAGTGGCTATTGCCAAATGTCAAGAAATTATCACGAGCGCGAAGCGCGAGTGATTTTCCTGAAAACTTGACGACTTATTGTTTGCAGGAACCTTGAGGAAATGCCAGATAATTGAACTCTGGTATTCGGGATTATTTTTCCGTCCCAAAAAGTAGTAAATTGGTTCCAAACTGTTTTTTGC
Source organism: Gonioctena quinquepunctata (assembly GCA_018342105.1). NCBI lineage: Eukaryota > Metazoa > Arthropoda > Insecta > Coleoptera > Chrysomelidae > Gonioctena > Gonioctena quinquepunctata. The sequence continues at coordinate 208,938 of JAFIRS010002204.1, read as the reverse complement.
CTTCTCCGTATTAATGGGAACATTTCCTTTGACTTTTTATCGATGGTGGACAGAGAACAAACTCCAAATCGACTCATTTTCATGCAAAATCTCCAATTGTCACAATTGAATTCAACCTGTCAGTTTGAAGTGTGGTTAATTTGACTGATCATGTTTTGTTTTTATATATAGCAACTACCAGAGAAAATTTTCAAAAATTATCAGTATAATACCATGTAGGTTGTACCACGTGACGTCGAATGGTGCAATTTATTGGTCGATATTTGGGTCGGAAAAATAATCATTATAATACACAAGAGCTTCAATTATCGGGTATTTCCCGATAGTTCGTTCAAACAATAGAGTCAAGTTTCAGGTTAAAATCACGAGCGCGAAGCGAGTGATTTTCCGAAAAACTGACGACTTTATTTGTTTGCAGGACTTGAGGAAATGCCAGATAATTGAAGCTCGTGTGATTCGGGGATTATTTTTCCGTCCCAAAAAGTAGTAAATTGGTTCCAAACTGTTTTTTGCCTTCTCCGTATTAATGGGAACATTTCCTTTGACTTTTATCGATGGTGGACAGAGAACAAACTCCAAATCGACTCATTTTCATGCAAAATCTCCAATTGTCACAATTGAATTCAACCTGTCAGTTTGAAGTGTGGTTAATTTGACTGGATCATGTTTTGTTTTTTATATATAGCAACTACCAGAGAAAATTTTCAAAAAATTATCAGTATAATACCATGTAGGTTGTACCACGTGACGTCGAATGGTGCAATTCTATTGGTCGATATTTGGGTCGGAAAAATAATCACCAAAATATCTATCACTTGTGATGTAACTACTGAGAATATAGTTTATTTCTCAGCATATTTTGTACCATCACTTACCAAGCCAGGAATTTTTCAATAATGAATAATAATTATAACCCATGGCATTATTCAAATAACTTGCATTCCTGTATCTATTACAAAATTAATGAAGTTGCTAAAATATGCCACTGCGCAACTTTGCTTAGTGCTTATTATTTGATATTGATTCTCTCTTTCAGAATTCGAATTATTTATGCTAACTTTCAGGATATTTGGTCAATAAGGGATAATATTACAAATGGCTATAAAACAAGCGGAACAATGTTTTATTATGACATATCATTGCCGATTGAAAACTATTATAGAATTGTTGATGAAATGACAACACGTATGGAAGGTTTCTGTAAACGAGTTTTTGGATATGGACATTTGGGTGAGTTCGGAATTCATTGCATGTTTCTAATTTTAGAAAGTATTAATTATTTTTCGGAACTTGAGGAGTGTCTAGCAATACCTTTCATTCCTGATCAGTGTTGGACCATGGGCAAGTACCGAGTAGATTAGTTGAATGAGAGCTCATTCGATATAAAACTTTTCATCGCCCGCCATTCATCGATGTCAACGTAATCAACAAAAAATCATCTCCAAAATTTACGAACCATTATTTGAATTGTTACAATGCACATTTTTGTCATTTCTCGAATCAGGTGAACAACAATTTTGGGAACCTATATAGAATTGTTTTCTTTTTACTCTTATGTACAAACAGGTTAGAATATTATTTCCATTAATGTTATTCAACAACTCCAAAGAGAAACAATTTGAATTCCTTTTTGTCATAACATAAATATTTGCCGATCATGGTTTGTTTAACCATTTTCAATTGCAGAAACTATTTCTATAAGGAGCAAATCAAAAACTCACTTCGCTTACACGAGCGTATATGCGAAATAACGGAACGAAAAATAATGTGTACTACTCGTTATCATTCTCCGTCGCCGAACGGAAGATCAAAAGAAGATCACAAGAGCCGACAGTCAACGTGGGTTCTAGTGACAGCTGTCTAGTTCTACAGCAGATTCGCCTGAACCAATCAAAACGGACCGCAAGCCAATGATAATACTTGTAGGTGTGTCGATATGTTGAGAGGCCAAAAAAACTAATAAATCACGAGTTATATTTGTGTTTCAAGAGGCCTGAATAAATAAAAGCCAGTAGCGTCTCTGGTCTGGGATCGGAATAGGTTTTAAATATTCTATAGTTCTGTTGTGTTTTGTTGGAAAATATGACTTTTTTTCGACCATAGGAAGATGAAATTATGATGATCCAATTGCCTATTAATACATACTTCCTCGCTTATGGCATATTTTTTTATTCTAACGTATTTTAAAAATACTTAAATATTTAAATAAAATTAGTTATCTCCGCCTATGCTGCTCAAAAGGATACAGCTTCAAGACTGCGAAACTTGTTTTTTATGCTTGTGCAATTGTAAATGCAGACGCGTCGCCTATAATCAACAAAGAAGAGCAGTTATTTCTACCGAAAAGTTATTGAATCATTACATGTGTATTTAGAATGAAGGCAGATTATCTAAAATGGTATCAATTATTTTTTTATTTATTTGAAAAAAAGTTGCTGAATAGCTTGGGAGATGAGTTGAAGAATATTTCCATATATCCGATTATTGTCTCGGAAAAAAACATTTTCTTCCAGATATTCCTCAAAGTTCAATTTTCCTTCATCAATTCATTCAACAAGGAATTTGTGCAACTTGGTTCCCATACATTCGATCGAATTTAGAATCTCCCAATATTCATTTAGAGAAAATATTGTGATAAGGCAGTATACTTATCATTGAACGAAATTATAAATCAAATAAATAATCAGATACTTGGTCTGAAGAATTTGGGTACCGGATTTTTTTAACTGAATAAAATTCCTTATTTTGATATTCTCTATAGGCTGAAATAATGATTTTGCCCAATTTGACTTTATTGTTACGTTGCGAAATACGTAACTTCGACAAATATTGTGGGTTTAAGGAAATTTTTTGGACTGGGAAGTCAAATTGAAATTGAAAAATCAGCTTTACTTACCAGATTAAATTCTCTTTTATATGATAAGCTGTGACCGTAGGATATCCCTAGTCATCGGGTATAGTTAAACCATTTATAGTTAAACCATTTACAATTGCAGAAGCATAAAAAACAAGTTTCGCAATCTTGAAGCGGTTTCCTTTGAACAGCAGAGGCGGAATTAACTAATTTTATTTATATTAAATATTAAAAAAATAAGTAAAAATAAAAAAATATGCCGTAAGCGAGGAGGTATGTATTAATAAGCAATCGGATTATCATAATTTCATTTTCATAAGGTCGAAAAAAAGCCATATTTGCCAACAAAACACAACAGAACTATAAAATTCTACTGGCTTTTATTTATTCAGACCTCTTTAAATACAAATATAACTCGTGATTATTAGTTTTCTTGGCCTCTCAACGAATCGACACACCTACAAGCATTATCATTTTGATTGGCTCAGGCAAATCTGCTGTAGAACTAGAAAGCTGTCACTCAAATCCACCTTGACTGTCGGCTCTTGTGATCTTCTTTTGATCTTCCATTCGGCGATGGAGAATGTTTACGAGTAGTACACATTATTTTTTGTTCCGTTACTTCACATATACAGTGCTTTTCAAAAGTCCCCTCCCCCCCTCTTATTTTTGGAACGATTATACATAAACAAGTGAAATTTGGAAACTGAATATTAAAGGTTGTAAACTTCCCTACTAGTGATGATAGATGACGAAATCGTCAAAGATGACGTCACAAGGCCATTGTGACCAATAATTTTAAATGGAACCCTACGGCAAGCGACATCTCTTTTAAAAGGTATCGAAAAAACATATTCAATGATACTAATTTTGTTTGTGTTTATGGCAGTTTTGGCAACTCGCTTTTAAAAAACGCAAAGCTGTGATGAATTAAATCAGTTGATACTAAAATTCCAAATTCAAGCTCTGCCTCTGGATAGTTGTCAAATAAGCTGACGTTTTTGTTAGTCTCCCTAATTCGACGTTTTTGTAATTGTCCAAGTTTTTGTACATTTAATAATTTGTGTATTGTTGATCGAACGTTCAATTGTTTTAGCAGCTTTTGGTACTTTTAATATTTTTGTACATTTTAATAATTTGTTAAACTGTTGTGAGCCGAACGTTTAAGTGCTTCAAGAAGCGAAATGGTACGTGCTTTAGGTGATAAAGTAGCAGCGATCCTAATTCTTGGTGAAACTGGACAAAATATTCATGCAGCAGAACGCATTTTTAATGGGAGGTTTTCCGATCGCCCCGTTTCGAGGACTTATTTAAAGGAGCTTCTTCGTAAGTTTGAAACAACGGGTAGTATTAATGATGCGAAACTATCTGGCAGAGCACAAATTTCTGATGAGAACAAATTTGATATACTGGCAGAAGTAATAGTTAACCCTACTTCTTCAACAACTCACGTTGCATCTACCTGTGAAGTCAGTCGAAGTACAGTACACAGGGTGTTGAAAAAAAAAACAAATATCATCCATACAAATAAAAAATGGTTCATCAACTCTCAGACGACGACCCAGACCGAAGACTAGAATTTTGTGAAAATATGGAAACTAAAATTAACCAACAGCCAGACTATGTCAAAACAATTTGTTTTAGTGACGAAAGTACTTTCTATCTAAATGGAAATGTAAATACACAGAATGTGAGGTATTGGATGACGCAAATCCTCACTTGTTTCGTGAAACACATACCCAATTTCCCCAGAAGGTGAATGTTTGGGCAGGTATCCTGGGAAACCACATCGTTGGGCCTCTTTTTTTAAATACTAATTTAACTGGTGAGGTTTATCTGGAGCTGTTGCAAAACGCAATAGAACCGTTAATCCTTGAAATTTTGGAAGATAATCCAGATGAATTCGGTAATTTGGAAATAACATTCCAACAGGATGGTGCTCCTCCACACTATTACGGTGCAATAAGACGGTATTTGGATGAGGAGTATCGTGGTAGATGGATTGTACGACAAGGTTCAACGGAATGGCCAGCTCGATTACCGGACCTCACACCTTTGGATTTTTTCTGTGGGGGTACCTTAAATCGAAGGTTTACGCCACTGAACCTAACAATATTGACGTTTTAAAACAACGTATTGTTGCAGAATGTGAGTCTGTTTCCGCAGACACCTCAAAGAGTTTAAAAATAGGATATTTCACTGTCAGGAAGTAAATGGAGGTCACTTCGAGCAATTTCTTTAAGTAGATACTGATTCTTAAATCTTTAATTAATATCATACTGAATGGAATTCAAATTTTAATGTTTACTAATGAGCCATTAAAACTGCCATAAACACAAACAAAATTAGTATCATTGAATGTGATTTTTCGATACCTCTTAAAAGAGGTGTCGCTTGCCGTAGGGTTCCATGTAAAATTATTGGTCACAATGGCCTTGTGACGTCATCTTTGACGATGTCGTCATCTATCATCACTAGTAGGGAAGTTTACAACCTTTAATATTCAGTTTCCAAATTTCACTTGTTTATGTATAATCGTTCCAAAAATAAGAGGGGGGACTTTTGAGAAGCACGTACGCTCTTGTAAGCAAGTGGTCTCCTTATAGAAACAGCTTCTGCAATTAAAAATGGTTAAACTATACACCATATCTTTTATTGGGAATGTTAATATTAATATAGACGAACATATTTGGACTGGATGGTTTAGTTCAAACCGGCCAATACATTCAGAAACTGCGATTATTGGGAATAACTCATGGAAGAGTTAGTTTTTGTAGATATCAAGATTTTCTACAAAAACATAATTTTTTTGGAAAATAAGAATATCGAAGATATAAAGAAAAATCGAAACAAAACAAAATATGACATTATATGGGATAATTCCAGGGATGGAACGTTACTGATATCTGAATTTTTCTGCTGAAAATGTTGAATATGTCCTTGATGGTTGTAATATCGAATGAAAGAGATACATTATAGCTTATATTTGCATAAATAACGCGTTTTCATGTAATACTGCGTAAGAGCCAATCAATAATAGAATAATTCGTTTTCTAGTTTTGTTTATATCGTTGGATTTAAGTACTAATTTTTAAGGAAACTATTTATTTTTTTCGAGAATATTATCCACAAAAATCCCAAAAAACACCAGATGTAACATATTTTCCAGACTATCGGCCAAGCTAGACTAGCAACCTAGTGGCAATATCTACGAGTGTGAAGTTATCCATAACCACAAAATTAACTCTGTTTCTCGTTAAAATGACAATGTATTGCATGATTTTTTTATAGCGATATTTAAAGCAAAAAGTGTACAAGGATTGACCATTTAATAATGTTGAGGAGCTTGGAAATTCGATACGATTTCATTGCAGAAATATTCCAGCAAATTTATTGCGATCTACTCTTAGTGAATTTTATGATCGGCCATTGAACGAGGTGGACATATAGAGACGCTTCGATATTTTTTTTACTTATTTGTTTGCCTTTTAAATATTTTCTGTTTTAATTTATTTTGATTTGTTAATTGTCAAGTTAGAATGAAAATTGGCAAAACCATCCCTTAAACACGTTTAAAAAATTTATTATTGCTTTTGAATTTGGGTACGTTTCGTGCATACATTATGGATATATTGTTTTGTTAATATGAATTAATATAATAATGTTTACTTTTAACCTTCATTTGTTTTTTTTTATGGGTATCCGCGATTATTTTAGACTAATTCCGTGTTTGTCGATTAATTTGTACAGTTTGATAATGAACATTAAAAATAAAAAAATTCCACTTAAATACAGTTTTTTTTTTTTTTAAAAATTTTTGCGAAATTTAAGTTTTTTAATGTCCTTACAACAAACAAAAATTTGTAATTTCCTAAAAAATTAAAATCTAAGTTAATTTTACAAATATGCTTGAATTTGAACAGAGTTATGCGAAATTGATTTTTAGATTAATTTAGGTGTAGAAAATAATAAAAAAAAATCTTGGGAGGCCATATTTTCGTAGTCAGACATAATTTTCAATTCTAAACAACTTTCCTAAATAACATTTTGCAAAATTTTCTGAAATAAGGGTACTTTACTCTTGTACAATTTTTATATTTTGTGACCAGCCTGTATGCTTTTTGACTTGCAACGATTTTAAGTGCATCTAATGTGATTATCGCACATGCATCAACTTTCGACAATATTGTATTCTGGTTGTGCAATTAATTTTAAAAATTCCCATATGTTGCACACTTAAATGACCACACTGTATATATACATATCGATACATTTTGAATGTTTAAATGGAACACCCTGTATATTGTAACATTTTTGGAGTTCTGAGACAATTCTGGATCACAATGTGATGCCTTAAAAAGTTTTTACGCCTACTTCATTTTTTTAGAGTCACTTTTAATATTGCATCTAGGTGGCCAAGATCGGACGTAAACTAATCGGGGGGACCTCAGGTGATGTCAGAAAATTACAATCGCAAAGTTTTAGTGACTTGTATGATAGATATGAATAAGATAAGTTGGCCAAATTATATTTTCGTGTCTAACAATTATTTTTCAAATGGCGACCATTTTCCGACAAGTACTTTTCGAAAAAAGGATTTTTTGACGAATCTAACGATACTAATTTATTTGCGATTGGATTCAAAATAAGAACATAAATTAAATATTACCAAGGAAAATACTGGATAATAATTTATTTACTTTTGTCAAGTGTGCCATGGATAATAATCTATTTACTTTCACGGTAGTAAATTTCCAAAGTGCATTCCTCCTTCTTCAAGACACATTTTATCTCGTTCAATTGTTTCTCTCAACACGTTTCGTAACATTTGAGGCGTTATACTCCTAAATGCCCGTAGAATTTCTTTCTTCTAAGATTTCAAGAGTGGCTGGGGCTGTTGCATAGTAAACCTTTTCTTTAACATATCCCCAAATAAAGAAATCGAGCACAGTGAGATCCGGTGAGCGGGCAGGCCACCGTACTGGACCATTGGTTGCAATAACTTGATAATTGAAATGCTCTATCAAGTAATTAAGAACTTCTCTGGTATTATAAGGGGGTGCGCCATCTTGATGGAAGTGAATTTGCCGGAAAACTGCTGAAGGTAGATTATTAAGATGATCATCGATTTTATTTTGAAGAAATCCTAAGTACCTAACCCCTGTTAACTGACTTTGAAACAATATTGACCCAATTAATCTGTTTCCAACGATAACAGCCGAAACATTGACGCCAAATCTTTCTTGAAAATTGCCCTCTCTCATTGCATGTTGATTTTGTTGGACCCAGTACCGAGTATTTTGCTTATTGAACATACCAATATTTGTAAATCGTGATTCGTCGGAAAATAGAATAAAGTTGATAAAATTTGGATTAACTCTTTGATTTTGAAGCAGCCAATCACAAAACACTACCCGTCTATCACCATCGTCAGCATACAAATGTTGATGTAACTGATATTAAATGTCATATCCGTATCTGCATTTCTTATAATTTCTCTTAAAGAAAGCATTTATCAACCTCAACCATAGCAACAACGTTAATCTCAGTCTCTTCATTATGATAAACTTTGTTCCGCCTCTCGATTTCCTTCTTGCCTAAAACGATTCTCAAGATACGGAAAATACTGTTGGGCTGTATGTTGCCGATTAGGTTATCTCTGAGCATACAACTCAGCAGAATTCCTTGAATTTCTATGATATTCTCCGAATATTAATAACATATCAACTTTTCCACTTTGAGTATACATTATTTTGAAGAAAAATTAAACTGGAATTTAACGAAAATTAAGAAATGTTTACTGTCTGCTCATAAAGCTTATGTCACTGCCATTAACTGAGTGTTTTGTTTTCCAAAGACCACTTGATAAAAATAACTGCAAAAGATTATGTATCATGGCTATCTATGGCACACTTGACAAAAGTAAATAAATTATTATCAGTATTTTCCTTAGTAATATTTAATTTGTGTTCTTATTTTCAATCCAATCGCAAATAAATTAGTATCGTTAGATTCGTCAAAAAATCCTTTTTTCGGAAAGTGCTTGTCAAAAAATGGTTGCAATTAAAAAATAATAAACACGAAAATGTAATTTGCCAACTTGTCTTATTCCTATCTATCATACTAGTCACTAAAACTTTGCAATTGTAATTTTCTGACACCACCTGAGGTCCTCAGATTGGTTTACGTCCGATCATGGCCACCTAGATGCAATATTAAAAGTTACTCTAAAAAAATGAAGTAGGCGTAAAAACTCTTTAAAATGTCACATTCTGATCCAGAATTGTCTCAGAAATCCAAAATGTTACAATATGCAGGGTGTTCCATTTAAAAATTCAAAACCGGAGCCATTTCCGGAAGTGACGAAAGTGAAAAATATGCGAAAACTCTCCTCTTCACATACCATTTACCTATAGCAAATCTCATTTGGATACACCTAATATTCTAGAAGTTTCGACTTGTCTGATAGATTCGTTGACACCCGGTATATATCTATATTAATTATACTGTAACGTAAATAAACTTAACTTGGTTTATACTAATTTATTTCACACTTAAATCTACAACTTAATTTATATTATGCCACTGTATAGCTCGATCGTATGGGCTCGTTCAGACTGTCTACTCAACTCAACAGGAATCTTCTTCCATACACGTACTTGTAGAAGTGTTCCACTCCCTTTACAACAGCTAACAGCTCTCGCCTGGTGACACAGTAATTGCGCTCTGGTTTGCTAAGCGTCTTGCTGAAATAACCAATGACCTTCTCCTGTCCCTCCTGGATCTGAGATAGGACAGCTCCAAGTCCCACGTTGCTGGCGTCCGTATCCAAAATGAATTTCCCTTTGGGTAGGGGATAGCTCAGTATAGGTGCGTTGATCAAAGCTCCTTTCAGCTTCCTGAATGAGTCTTGACATTCTTCGGACCACTGGAACTTTATCCAAGTTCAAACTCAAGTCCAGCATTGCTTTTCGTTAACCATCTCTGTGGAGGGCGCACTATTAATTCGTTTTTCCAGCTTACTGATCGTTTCCTTTATTTTGTCCATTTCTGCCTCGACCCCATCTTTGATTTTATCTACCTCCGTGTTCATTTGCTCCCTAATTTTATCTATCTCTGTCTCAACGGTTCCCATTCTTTCTTCTAGAAAATTAGCCACACCACACAATTCTTTTTTTAGGCCTTCTGTGTTTTCCAGGAACTTCTCTTCCAGGCTTCTTGCATTTTCTTCCAGGCTTCTTGAATTTTCTAGAAGCTTCTCTTCCAGATTTCTAGAATTTTCTTGAAGCTTCTCTTCCAGATTTCTAGAATTTTCTTCAAGCTTCTCTTCCAGATTTCTAGCATTTTCTTCCAAGCTTCTTGAATTTTCTAGAAGCTTCTCTTCCAGATTTCTAGAATTTTCTTGAAGCTTCTCTTCCAGATTTCTAGAATTTTCTTCAAGCTTCTCTTCCAGATTTCTAGCATTTTCTTCCAGGCTTCTTGAATTTTCTAGAAGCTTCTCTTCCAGATTTCTAGCATTTTCTTCCAGTTTATTCATTACCAAACTTAAATCACCTCCGGGAACTTCGAATAAAAATGTTTCGGGGTCCTCACCTTCTTGTATAAGTCCTTCTGCAAGTCTTTCCTGAGTACTTGCTTTTACCTGTTGTTTCCAGTTCCCTTTCCTCCAATTCCTGTTTCAATTCCGCTACCTTCAAATCCGCAAGGCGCACTTTTCTTGAACACATTTTGTCTTTGACGAGGTATCAGTCTGTTTTACACAAAAAGTTATCAGTTTGTTAAAATTCACTTCGCGAATTCTTTTCCACGGGCCACCAGTCTATTGTCTGTTTCACGCGAAGAGTGTATCAGTTTATATTCCACGCACAATTGTCCACTTCGCGAAAACCGGGCCACTGTCTATTTTCTGTTTCACGCGAACAGCGTATCAGTTTATATTCCACGCACAATTGTCCACTTCACGAAACCGGGCCACTGTCTATTTTGGGCGTACAGAAGGTCTATCAATTTATTTTTTCTGACTATCCACTCCACGATCACTTGTTTATTTTCAAAATCTCACTTCCGACACCAATTGTAACGTAAATAAACTTAACTTGGTTTATACTAATTTATTTCACACTTAAATCTACAACTTAATTTATATTATGCCACTGTATAGCTCGATCGTATGGGCTCGTTCAGACTGTCTACTCCCTCTTGAGGGCTGTCTATTTATCTGCGATACAGCATTCTCGATGTTTCGAATTCGGACGGTTGGCGACTAGCATATTCCAATTGTTTCCAATATTGACCGTTGTTTTTTCGCGGCAGAGCGACTGGATGGTTCTCGAATATCTCCGGGGATGATCTCATCGCTGTCGATGGCAACACGTGAGGCGACAGGTCCGGCCTAGGTTCGTTACAATACAGTGCGCGTCAAAATTATGGAACAAATTCGATATTTCGCAAGCCTTGTACTTTTGACAAAAATCCTTAAATAGATCGATTTTTATTTTGAAATGCCGATTTTTTTATGTATATTCTAAAGAGGTTATGTCACTGGTTTTGACATGGTGACGTAATCGGTAATTTTTTTCAATTGGAATAGATGTCTTGTGATACCCCATCTGAAAGGCCTTTCAATACTGCATTCAATGATGATAATTAATTATATTTTTTTTTTCTACAGGGTGAACAAAAATTAATATTTTATTTCAATAAGAGAATAACTTTATATCCAACAAAATAGAACAGTTAAATAAGATGATCGAAATGCCATCCACCAGTCTCTTGACAATAAGCAAATCTACGGACACATTCCTCTTGCACATTGCGAATAACTTCCGGAGTAATTCTGTTGATTTCGATCCTAATTCGATTTTTCAACTCTTGTAGATTTTGCGGCCTATCTACATAGACCTTCGATTTCAAATAACCCCACAAGAAAAAATCCAGGGGCGTAAGATCTGGAGATCTCAGGGGCCACTCTATCGGTCCGCGTCTACCAATCCACCTCATAGGAAAACAGTTATTCAAAAACTCGCGAACATCACGTACATATTGCGGGGGTGCACCATCTTGTTGCAACCAAATACTTTCATTTGGTGAGTTAGGATTGTTGTCGTTTGGAAAAATATATTTTTATCATTATTACATTATGATTATGAAATTGTCATCGGTCCTTGATGTGTGTAACAAATTTCAGATTATTCGAAAGATTGGGAGTGGGTGAATATTTACTTCCAAGATTTTATTACATTGTGAGTTATTTAGTTACAAGTAAAGATAATAAAAGCGTGTTCAAAAATGCAAAATTTTACTTTTTTGAGCCAAGGCTCTGATCCCTTAGACTGCCCTGGCAGACTAGTGAGTCAGTGCTCTACTACACCAATGGATCCTTTCCAAATATTAATTGTTACCTTTTTCCTAGTCTAAAATGGAAACAAAAGACAATCACAAATTAATGCCATAGTAGTTAGTGTCAAATAAATGTCAGTTGAAATATCAACAAATATTCTTCACAAATTCTAAGTGAAAAGGTTCTAAAAGTAAACTATGGCTACTTTAAGTGAAACCCAACGCATAGAAATTTTAATTTTTATTAGATGCGGAGATAGAACCAGAACTCAGCAAGAGGTATGCGACTTGTTCAATGCGAAGTATCCAAATAGACCTATCAGTCGTTCAACAGTCAGTAAGATTGAGAAAAAATTTTGAGAAACTGGTCCTGTCAAACATATTCCGAATGCTGGACGTCCTAAAATAGAAGAAAACGTGAAACTTGATGTTCTATTGGGTGTAGAGAATAATCCTCATAATACTTCACGACAAATTGCAGCAGACCTTGACATATCCCAAAGTTCTGTATTACGTATTCTAAAAGCAGAAAAGTACCATCCATACAAAGTACAGCTACATCAACAACTCAATGATGATGATCCCGATCGCCGTGTGGAGTTCTGTGAAATACCTAATGCAGGATTTGTGTAACCGCAATCCACGTTTTATAAAACAAATTCTGTTTTCCGATGAGGCTACGTTTTGCCTAAATGGTTCAGTAAATCGTCAGAATTGCAGATATTGGAGTAGGGATAATCCTCACTGGATGATGGACGGGCATACTCAATACCCTCAAAAAGTCAATGTTTGGGCAGGGAAATAAACGACAGGATTATTGGCCCGTATTTTTTTGAAGGAAATCTCACAGGGAGCGTTACTTGGAATTTTTAAGAAATGAACTCATACCTAGCCTTGCCGATATTTTTCCAAACGCCAACAATCCTAACTCACCAAATGAAAGTATTTGGTTGCAACAAGATGGTGCACCCCCGCACTATGCACGTGATGTTCTCGAGTTTTTGAATAACTGTTTTTCTAGGAGGTGGATTGGTAGACGCGGACCGATAGAGTGGCCCCCAAGATCTCCAGATCTTACGCCCCTGGATTTTTTCTTGTGGGGTTATTTGAAATCGAAGGTCTATGTAGATAGGCCGCAAAATCTACAAGAGTTGAAAAATCGAATTAGGATCGAAATTAACAGAATTACTCCGGAAGTTATTCGCAATGTGCAAGAGGAATTTGTCCGTAGATTTGCTTATTGTCAAGAGACTGGTGGATGGCATTTCGAACATCTTATTTAACTGTTCTATTTTGTTGGATATAAAGTTATTCTCTTATTGAAATGAAATATGAATTTTTGTTCACCCTGTACAAAAAAAATCTAAATAATTATTATCATTGAATGCAGTATTGAAAGGCCTTTCAGATGAGGTATCACAAGACATCTATTCCAATTGAAAAAAATTACCGATTACGTCACCATGTCAAAACCAGTGACCTCTTTAGAATATACATAAAAAAATCGGCATTTTGAAATAAAAATCGACCTATTTCAGGACTTTTGTCAAAAGTACATGGCTTGCGAAATATTGAATTTGTTCCATAATTTTGACGCGCACTGTATATTGTTTAAGGCGCAGTTTACAACTCTCTCCAAGTCTCTTTTTTCCGAAGAGAATTTCTTGTGCGTTGTGGTAAATTCGTGGATATAATATTACAGATCACTAGTATTTTTTTTCGACTTAAAAAATTGGAGTTTTTGTTGTTTTTTAATCAAGTGTTCTTCTAGTTTCCTCAGCCACCAACGGAGCGACAAATGATTTCATATACCAAGTGGTATATATTTCAACCTCCTAAATTCCACTCTGCACACGAAAAAACTATACACTACCGTTTAAACTGAATGTTAATTTTTGTCCATTTCCACCCTTAATACACACCCACCGACGAGGCGACAAATGATTTTATATATCAGGTGGTAGGGGAGAGGGTGGAGAATTGAACGTTTTTTTTCAAAGTAATATCTCATTTTCATTTCACACATTTTTCACTAACAATAAATGCAATATTGCTGTTCAATAATTTTTATTCTCTATAAATTAAACACTCGAATAATATACGATTTTTTTTCTCAAATCTAATTTTGTTCAAATGCTCCTATATATGGGGTGGATTTAAACGAGCTCTGGGGTACCTTTGAACTTAACTAAAAAGTATGAAAAGATTTTGTAAATAAACATAATTTCAGTAACATTATCATAACATAATGTAATTCAACGCATACTATATTTTGCAAAATCAAAATAATTGAATACGAACATTTTGGCGGACCTCAATGTACCACTACTAACTGATGTTTACGGTAGTTTCAGAGTGATATCGTCTGAGCCGACAAGTGATTTATCAGCAACTTCTTTTCAACATTCTTTTCAAAAAATTAACGAATAAATCTGATTCAAATTTGTCTTCAACTTGAGCAACATAGTATACTATAGATTTCTTTGTACAAAACTTTACCAACACGAAACCTTTGCAATTAATCTCAGTATTTGAAAATAATCTTTACCTAGAACTGTCATAAGTGATACATTTTTACTACTTTCCGATGTGTCAGACGAATCACTTGCCAGTACCTTACGTTTTACAGATTTTTGTTTATTCTTCATTTGCGTGTCATTTTGTAGTTTTTCTAAAATCTGGTATTCCAATTTTTATTCTCCTTTATTTTCTTCGGTTGAAGGGCTTTGACTTTTGTATTTTTTCGTTTCATATCTTTCATTTATTTTTCGTTGAATTAAATCAGCTTCAATTTGTCTTTGACTGGTGTATCCGTCAAAATTTTCGTACTTCCTTTTTTGTTTTTTTTTTTTCGGTTCACTTTTATGTGATTTAGTGACCTTCGGAAAAAACTCCACATATGCTGGTGTGATCAGCGATGTACTTCCAGAACAACCAGATTCTGGATTGGTTATTTTAGTCGCAGTGTTCAGATTATTTTCACTCCCGTTCGATAGAATGTTTGGAGATCTCTTTATCTCGTTTGGTGGATTAGCTGTGTTTGGAGTTATATTAGTCACATTCATCAAAGGTTATCAGTTACATATGATGCATCAAAATCTTCTTTTATGTTATTTATGGTGAAAAATGCTGCATATGCTGTGCCCACAATTTCTGCAATATTATGAATAGTAATTGTTCTACCTAGGTGGTTCAGCATCCAGTCATTACAGGAAACTTTAAATTTCCCCTTGAATGGACCGAATACACCAACATCTGAAGGCTGTAGCCTATGGGAACATCAGTGAGGGGGAAATGTTAAAAGTACAATACTATTTTCTTTGGCATATAAAATTGTCTCCAAAGTAATAGAATGGGATCTTCTTTTGAATGCGTTTTTAAATGTTCGAGTACTTTAAAAAAATATTGGACTTCTCCAACCACTTCCTGGGCAATTTGCAAAACCTATGCTACCACGGGGAGCTCCTATTAATGAAGTATCGATCATTTTTGCCCTAGAATAAACAAAAACAAGCGGAATTGGGTTGCCATCAGCAGTAATTATTCCGCACATGGTGACTAATTTGCATCTCTCCCCAGATACTATTTGCCCAACCTGTTTCATTTCTCCCGCAGCCATAATATACGGAGCTTGAACAACTGTCATAATGCCGGTTTCGTCTGCATTAAAAATCCGTTCTTCGGTAAGATGAAACTTTTCCATAATTCTGTGATAATTATCCTGGAAGGCATCAACATTTATTCTGCTGAAACTAGTTGCTCGAGACAAGCTAGTGTTTTGTGGTTTTCGAAGGGATAGTAATATGCCTTTTCATATAGCCCTTCATCATTTCATCGCGATTCCAGGAAGTAGGGATATTTTTATTCAGCTTTATAGCGTAGTCAAAACATATGTTAATCCATAATTTATGCGTGAACTTTTGAGGATGTAATTCTTCTTTTCAGCGTAATTTTTATTCTTGTCCTTATTCCTAATTCTTTAAAATTATGCAGTATGTTTTACATTGTTTTTTTCAGCAACTCCCCTTAACGATAATTTATTTTCAAAAGATCTTTAATAGCAATGTTCCATATCAGTTTCAGAAAATTCTGTTCTTGTACCTTTTCTTTTGTAAATCAAGGCATTTTTCATTGACCTAAAAAATGCAGATATTATTTTAAGTTGTTAAGAACCATATATCATATATCAAATAATAACCTGGGGAGGTTATGAACACGTTCAAAGCCTACCCAACATACTTGTTCAATGCCTACCCAAGTCACATTTTTTATATTTTATTCAAATTTCTAGAAACAGTTGTTCTTATAAAAATATTAGCTACCTGTGAAACCACCAAAGTGACTCTAATGTATAATCTGAGCAAAATTACTCTATCTCTTTAAATAACCAACAAAATAGTCTTGAATACTCGACAATTTTAACAATTTTGACACCTCAACTGCGACAAAATTGCAACTTATCACTCAATCCCGCCACATGCTGGATAGATATAGATCTGGTAATGAGCGATGCCTAGGCCCTCTAACTTTCTGAAATGGCGCATAATTCAAAAAATATTGTCAATGTTCAAAGGCACCTCGTGTTCAAATCCTCCACCCTCTCCCCAATGTATTTTAACTTCCTGAATTTGATTCTGCAAACGAAAAAACTCTACAGTGCTTTTTTTTAACATTCCCACCCCGTTTGCACACCCGCCCTCGGGGTGATAAAGCATTCTAAATATAATTTCTTACATTTATCAACCTACAAAATTTGGATTAAGTCCTACATTGTCATTTTAACAAGGGGCCTTCGGCCCCTTCCAGTTGGAGTACGTAGTTTTTATGTGATATCAGATTAGTATTGAGTTCGGATCATATTTACGACGATATGAAAGCATATTAGCATAAGCATATTGAAAGCTGTGTGAGACGAAAGTAAAGACAATGGCATATACCATGAGCATATTATTACTTTGAAACTATCTTTGGGCACCAAAGATGTGTATACGACGATATATAAATAAATAAAGATGTACTGCACCAAATATGTGTATTTTATTTCGCTCTTCTCCGTTGGAATAATAGAAGGCTTTAAATTTTTTTTTATATTATTGCGATATTTTGAATGATTTCGGGGAAAATATGAAAATATCTTATTTTCTTTTGTTTTTTTATTTTATCTTCCGTACTATTCGATTTGAAAAAAAGTCATCTTGTTTTTTTGTAGGAATAGTAAGGAATTTTTTGGTCCCTATCATTTTTTTGATATGTCCAATAGTTTTTAGAAATCTTAATTATGTTATTAATATTTTTCTAACTTTCAATCATTAAAAAATGGTTAGATTTTCAATGGAACTCATGAAACTCTATAAATAAAATGTTTCAACTTATGGTCAAATATTCATGTTTTACCGTTTTTCGGCTATATCTCCCATTCTATTCAATTCGAGAAAAAGTTTTTTGTAGGAACAATATATCTCTTGAAAATATCGAGAAAAATTCAGTTGTTATAATTTAAGAACGATTCAATTTTCAGATTTTCAATTGTTTTTTGAGAGAAAATATCTTGTAATTGTAATTTTCCATATTTTCCGTTAGTTTGCGAGATTTTCAAATTTAAGTCAGACCATGCATTTCGGAAAATTCCCCTGGAAAATCCATTTGGAATTTGCCGAACACGACCAGTTTCAATACGCTTCTTGTACGGTTATCAAGCTATACTATTACAGAATATGAAATCGAAAGAATCTCCCATGCGACCTGTAGTCGATTCACAAGGAATTGATACAGAGTACAGACAGACAGACAGACCACATGCAAAACCAAAGTTGCTCAAAATTCGATAGGGAGCATTTTCTCAAAAGCAACTTTACCTATAGATTTCGCTTAGTTTCCGAGATAGCATTTCACCAGAGACCGTAGTATACTCCTCTATAGCATATCGTCGTATAACAAGAAACAGCCGAGTTACATTTTTCTCAGTGTATTTTGTGGTTGTGGATAACTTCACACCCGTCAATATCTTCGTCTATATTTATGTTAACTCCCTCAAACAAAATGTTCGGTGTATCCGTTAACGTATTGGGATTATGTGCAGGTTCCTTTTGGGGACACCTGCTCCTCGTTATGCACGCTGGTTGAAGGGATAGTGTAAATAATCAAAACAGAAAATTGCCGGAGTCAAACTTTATTAGTAATTTTTTTCAGGTGATGGCAATATTCATTTGACTGTTCAAGTCGGAGAGTACAATGAGGATTCGAAACGGCGAGCTGAACCATACATTTTCGAAAGAATTGTAGCTTCGAAAGGCAGCATTAGTGCCGAACATGGAATAGGATTCCTGAAAGCAAATATATGGATTGATCAAGCCGAAAGCTTCTCTGGATCTCATGAAGAATCTCAAACAAACACTCGATCCTAAGGGGATATTGAATCCCTACAAAGTTTTACAATAAAGTGGACATTAAAAAAAAGTTTTTTTTTTAACTTTAGGAAGAATTCGACTGCTTAGTAAAGTGGTTAATTTTGTATCAAAAAAATGTTCAGTTTGAATATTTTCAGTACTTTTCAATGGCGGGTGGACAAAAAATGTTAATGGATGAATGTGGACGTGGATATTCAAACTATAACCAATATTCGTCATTAGAAATTAGATTTTTCAGTTCCCTACGAGTAGAAGGAGATAAACAATATGGACAGATCGAATATTCCTCCAGTTCAAATGTATAAAAAACGATCAGTATTCTTTTTGACTTGTCACGTGCATTTGACACCATCAGTCATCAACTTCTCCTCGATAAACTTTATGACATTGGAGTTCGCGGCCAAAGTCTCAAATGGATTGAGACTTATCTGACTGGCAGGTCACAATCTGTTAAGGTTAGGCTCAAATCGGGAATATATCATTCTGAAAATCGTAACATCTCAACAGGTGTTCCCCAAGGTAGTGTCCTGGGTCCTACTCTCTTTCTCTTATTCGTTAACGATATCTCCAATATTAATCAACAACATTGTACTGTACAATTTGCTGATGACACGTCATTCATATTGAGTTCTGCTTTATGTGAAGGGTTATCTGACCAAGCAGGTACTGCAGTTGCAAATATGCTTAATTACTGCTCCAGAAACGGCCTCGCACTAAATAGCAACAAAACAAATACCATTGTTTTCTCGCTTAGAAATGGATTGTAGTATATTGGTTAGAGCAAATACTAAATCTATTGTACAGAAACAATCAGTCAAATTCTTAGGGTTGAACATTGACTCCCAATTATCCTGGAATGATCATATTGACTCTCTTTCTAATAAATTATCCAAACATTGTTTCGTTATTTGGAATCTTAGAAATTTTGTCCCCATTAATATTTTATTAAGCTACTACTATGCCTATGTCCACTCAAGTCTAAATTATTGCTTAGTCTGCTACGGTAACTGCAGTAGATTGAATGATCTGTTGATTTCGCAAAAAAAGATATTAAGAACCATGTGTTTTAAGAAATATGATGATTCTTGTAAGCAGTTATTCACTGAATTACAAATTCTAACTGTGATATCCATGTATATTTTGAATTGTGTCACTTACATTAAGAATCATTACCACAAGTTTCAGCAAAGGGATACTATCCGCATTGCCGCTGGTTATACTCTTAGACAAAATTATAATCTGATAATTCCTGTTCACAAATTAACATCTGTATCAAATGGACCCCATATTATGTCTATAAAAATATTTAATAAACTTCCAATATTCATTAAGGAAATGTCTAATCCCATCAATTTCAAAAATAGCGTTAAAAGCATTCTCTTCAAAAATGCCTTTTATTCACTAGATGAATATTTTCAAACTGATCTGGCTGTTAATTATTTTTTATATTATTTATATATATATTATATATATATATATTTGTATATATATATATTATATTTATGTATTATATATATATTTATTTTTTTATTTATTTATATCATTATCTCCTACCACTACTATTGAATTATTTTTATGTACATTCAATATCTTTTTTCTCACATGTATATTCCATATTTTATCACTTGATTTTTTTAACTCTTATTTTTACTTGTGTATTTGACGATTTCCATGCTTGTAAAAAAGTCTCAGGAAAATAAAGTATTGATTGATTGATTGATTGAGATCATCTTCTATTTCGATTTTTCTAGAATAAGATATATAACGCCTACATGTTGTTTGGCCAATCGGCCAATTAGTATATTTTGTGTTTGTTATACCAACGAAAAGGAACTCATGATCAAATTTACCAAAGCAATAGAAGGAAGCCACCAAATCCTCATTCTAGATGTATCAACTGAAGTATGCAGATCATTTTGAAACTAGTGTTCTCAGGAAATAGACACACACTAACAGATACCTTAATTTCAATTCAAATCACCAAATGAGTATCAAAACAGGTAGCATCAAAACTCCTTATGACAGAGCCGAATTGATTTCCCCAACTCCAAGAAATCTTAGATATAGAATATTCTTGAAGATCCCGAACAAAACCATTGAAGGAAAAAACAATTTAAAAAAATATGCCAAGACCTTCAAGAACAAAAAAATTATATAAAAAAACGTATAACACAAACTGGGACAAATATAGTGGACTGGGACAATACGAACATTTCATTACATGAACCAAATGACGCGAAAATGAAATTAAAACATTATTCCCTAATTTTGTTGATTAGAAATAATAAAATAGCTCGCTCGCTCGCTAGGGACCCAATATGTATGGCCCTGCGGATTCCCAAATTATTACTGTTCTGGTTCTCTTGGTTTATTTAAAAGCGTTTGATACTCTTAATCACGCTGCTCTACTACATATCCTACAATTTATTGGCCTCTCTGAAAATAATCAATAAAATACTTTCCAGAATGAGAGAACTGAGATGTGGGGTCCCCCAAGGGTCCATTTTGGAGCCCATTCTTTACACTATTTACACATCATTTTTCTGTAACTTTTTGAACCACTGTTATTTACAAATTATATTCTTTACAAAGACTGTCAATCAAGATACCTGTTCAGTTTTGTGGTGGAAAATTTAGGTCTCTGGTTGGATTATTCTCTACGATTCGATAAACACATTTCAGAATACATTCTTGGAAGTATTTGGAAGCTAAACATTGTATTCAATTCTCGTTCATTGCTTAGTTAGGATCTTTGAAAAATACTCTGCGTTTCTTTAGTATTATCTACTTTTACGCACTGTGATACTGTTTATAGACACTGTCTCACTGCTGCAAATGTCAGAGAATTAAAAAAATCCAGAATTATTGTCTTCGTTATTTATGGTACCACTCAGTCATCAACTCCAGGAATGTTAAAACATTCCGGAAGATCAGCGACGCAAGTTGATTGCTGCTCTAGAACATCGAGAACAGCTGTCCCGGGCACAGTCGAAAACGGGTGAAACTCTGCAGGAGTTTGAAGCAGACGTGCAGAGATTCATCCAGCTTGCCTACCCGGAAGCCCCAGAGGATTTCAAAGTACAGTTTGCGGTGCAAATATTCATTGATGGATTGAGAGATATCGAAAAAGGCCTAAGATTAACACACTTCAAGAAATGCAGTAAAGCTCTAGTCCGTTCCTTGGAAGTGGATTTCAACATCTCAAGGCCGAAAGTGAGAGCGGTATCGACCGAAAAGCCACCTCAGGAAGATAAACTAAACGACAGCATAACCCAGATGCTCAAAATACTAGAAGAACTGAGTGATGTCCAGAGAATGGCGCTACTAGAGGTCCCTAAACAAGGTTAAGGGGTGAAATGAACGATGATGTTAACAAATACCCAAGGATATATTTGTTACCATCATGCCATGGATTATTTCAGCAAATGGGTGGAAGCCTATGCCATTCACAATAGCAAGATCATTGGTGGAAAACATGTTCTCAAGATTCGGAGTCCCGATGGAGCTACATTCCGACCAAGGAAGGAATTTCGAAGTTATTCAAGAAAGTTTGTGAGCTGATGGGTTTCAACAAAGCCAGAACAACGGCGCTTCACTCCCAGTCGGATGGTATGGTTGAAAGATTAAATCGAACTATGGAAGAGCATCTGTCCAAGGTAGTGGAGAAACATCAAAAGGATTGGGACAAATACGTTCCACTATTATTACTGATGGCATACAGAGCAGCCATCCACGATTCAACCAAGCTTACCCCCGGATAGCATTTTCTTCGGGAGGCAACATTGATTGCCCTATGACTTAGTGTTTGGATCACCAAGGAACCAAGAGGTAAAAGTACACGACCATGCAGATAAACTGAGGGACAGACTGTTGAAAATCCACAAAACAGCTCGGAAGAGGTTGATACTGGCCAGTGACAGGATGGAAGCTAGTTCACATGGTTCACAGAATTCTGCGTAGCCCTAGAACTAAGTTGAAGGTTGTTCACCTCGAAAGACTACTATCATGGTGAACCAATGGCTTTTGATCAGACGATCAAATATACAAGATGTCCGCCACTGAAAGTGGCAGTGAAAAAAATCCAGTGCAAACAGTAGTTGAAGATAAATTCAAGGAAAAAAATTATAGATGCTGCCAAACCAAACAAAGCAAATCACTAGTGGATATTGTTTGGGTAAATATTTTCCATCTTTCATGTGCAGTTAAAAACAAAATGAAATATATTAAAATATGCGAATCAAGGATCCACTACTGCAAATTTGACCAAACACTACACTACACTATCATAACAGAAACCATTGAACAAACAAGTGATGAAAAACTGCTGCAAAAAAATGCAATGCTAAGGGGACTAATCAGGGAAAAAATATGAGAAATATAATTCATTAATAGAGAATGCCAAATTACTGAAACAAAGTAACATTCTACTAGGAGAAAAGATAAGTACATTGATAAAAACATTACAAAAAAATCAACTGAAAAAGTACCAAATAAACTTCTTTATAGTGAAACAGCAAAAAAGAAAACTGCAGCTGACATGAGCGTTTATGAAGGGAATCCCGACCTTGTCCTGGAGAAAGAAACAAAAGGTGATTCGGGAATGAAAGCTATGCCAGGGCCGTCTTCCTCTGAAGACGGCCCTGGAAGAGCAACTCTCTTTCACTCTGTCTATAGTGAATGAGAGTTGCCAATCTGGGAGTAAAGAAACAGTAGCCATCGAAATGAATAATTGGTAACTAGAGCAGAAAACAAAATATCAGGAAAATAAATGGTCAAAGTGATGAACAAAAAAGGGGAAAGTTTGAAGGGGTCGCTCCTAAAGTTTGGATGGATCTATACCAAGGGAAGCCCGAAGTAACTTAAGATGACATACTTGTGTATGTAGCAGATAATAGCGGGGAAAATCGAGATAGCATAATTGCGAAGGAGTTAGAAAATGACCTAACCTTCATTAATACCGAAAAATATAATTGTTTCATAGTTTCTACGGATTTCAAACATAAGGATGCTCGCTATAAGCCAACATTTTGGCCAAGAGGTGTTGGTTTCAAGAGATTTAGATTTTTTTTAAAACAACTATTGTGACCAACCGCAATCTTTTTTAAGAGTACTAGTGAAAGGAACCCGGGGTTTAATGAAACAAACAATTCCAAATCTTTTATAAAAATGATTCCTATAAATCCAAGATCAATCTGCAATAAATTCAGTGATGTACGATCTTTTATTGAGGAAACTAAAACACAAATTACATATTATATATGTTTATCAGAAACCTGGTTGATCCCAGAGAATGATAATTCCTCCTACATTCTAGAAGGGTTTACCCTGTTGAGATCTGATAGAAGCAACCGTGGATGAGAGGTAGCTGCTTACATAAATCAGGAATTCAGACCAAAAAAACTTTAATTTGATCATTTGACAGTACCCTGTGAAATTGATCAACTATGGATATCAAATATGGAAAAAAGCAGTTGGAATTGGAATAGTTTATAAACCAATGTTCACTTCTCCAGCTTAGAGTGTCTTTATGAAGTCCTATAAGAAGTCTCTCAATACAATGAATTATTTTTTCTCTTTGGTGACTTCAACATAAATATTGAAAACAACACTCCTGATGATGTTTCTGAGAGCTTTGGTCTCAAACAACTCATCAAGCACCCAACAAGGGTAACATCTTCAAGTGCCTCAAACATAGACCTCATCTTCACAAGTGATCCAAAGTGTGTTCGGAACAGTACGTTATGACTTATCCGATTAACAGTGATCATGAGGCAGTTTATGTTTACGACGTCTCCTACTTAATATCCAAAGTTAATAAAAGATACGTTAGGAGTTTTAGGAATATTGACTATCAACAGTTTGATGAGGATCTTTTAAATATGGTTTTTATACTCCAATGTACCATATGGAAGATGTTGATATGAAGTTAGAGTTTTTCAATACTGAATTATTAAATCTTTCTTTATTGGCAGAGTCTCTAGTCTTATCCATACCGAACTACATGGAGTGTGTTTACGGCCCATTTTTAACAATATCCAACAAGAGTCGAATACAAAAACTACATGAGATATGTGTTCAACCTGAAAAGGTGTGATCATATTACTCCTACTCAACTACGACTTGTCCATCTAGATAATATGTAGAAAAAATTATCAATAAAATGTATCTATCTACTCTTCGAGGTGCATGTTTAGTGAAAATGGGTGAAAGACGTTTCTTGCAATTGAGTTGCTTGGTTACTAATGTTGTAAATAATAATTGTCCACAATATCTAGCAGAATTACTAATGCGACACAGCGATATTCATAGTTTGAATACAAGCAACTAACTTCTCCATACCAAGACATAGAACTGAGTTTTCAAAAAACTGTTTTAGTTACCAAGCAGCTCACTTATACAACATACAACTTGTTACCATTTAAGGCTAATTCATGTAATGAATCACTTAAGACTAAGCTGTGGAAGATCATTGTTGATCGTAAATGGAGTCTGTAAAATATCCTATTGATACATGTTTGTGCCAGATCGTCATTTATATACATACTTCTGATCTAGTCAGGGTACGTATGAAAATAAACATTATTATTATTAAAATTAGAGGGGTGGCAGTGTTACGATAATAAGTAGGGTACGCCACTGTGTTGTTTATGTCGTAAGCGACCGTGGATCTAGATTCTCCAACCAAACCGTCGCGAGTTCCAAGAAGCCCAGATGATTCAGGAAACGCCATTCTCGGGAATTCTAGACTTTTACTAACTACGAAAACAGCCGCTCGTCGCTTGGATAGTTCAGTTGATTATCGTTGCGCAGAGAAACAAGTAATTCATTCATATTAGCGAGTTCAGGTGAATGTTTATTTAGTGCAGTGCGGTACATTTTAGTAGAAAACTGTGATTGAATATTTCATTGTCAGGGTACATTATTGTGTTGTGTTTTCAAAGTATGATAAACGGAGTTTAATTATATCGAATATTTGTTATAGTCACAGATTCAGTTTCGTAACAATATGATACAGTATTTGTGACATCATTACATTATAAAAAAAACTTCCTGTCCTCCAATTAGATATAATGGATACGCTTCTATGCTTCTGACGAATTAGAAATAATCAATTCGAATTTCAGAACTACATATTAAGGACTCCCCCTTCTGTTGTGTTGCGACGCAAACTCCCACCACACATTGAGGGGAAACCGCGACGCGAACCCGAGAGGTAGGGCACTCCTCGAATTCCTGAGTTAGAGTAATCTGGAAGTCCTCAAAAGAGGATCAGTGCCCTCTTACTTTACGCCCCTGGCTCAAACAATCGTCGATCTCACGTAATTTTTTTCGGAACTGACGGGGAACGTCAGCGACTGGCATGTATCGGTGGAAGAAACGTTAGTGGATCACCAACACATACTTTTCTTACTAGCAGGCAACAGCTATTCAGGAATCCCAGAGCCACTCGATGGAACCTCTATGAGGAGGAGCTGAAGGAAAGGCTCGGGATCATGCCTACACGTTACGGATCGGAGGCGGACATTGAGACATTTATAATTGTCTCAATTCCGCCATCCTATCATCATACGAAGCCAACTGTCCATTGAAAAAGGTGGACGCAGGTGGACGCATGGTGGACGCATGGTGGAACTCACAAATAGAGTTAGTTCCATCCCAAGAAAGTCCGCAAACTTCTCAATAAAGCCAAACGGACAAAACAACCCACCCACTGGGAAGACTATAAGTCAGCACAAAAAGAATACAAGAAGAGTATTCGAGTAGTTCAGAGAACCTACTGCCAAGGTATAAACATGTTACCAGAGGCAGCAAGACTCAACAAGGTTCTACCCAAAGACCTGGGAGCGAGGCTGGAAGTGCTCTCCCTTCCCGAAGGCGGTTATACTGCCTCGGACAGGGAGACACTCCAACACATGCTCTCAGTCCATTTTCCGGGCAGTGACACTGCGACACCCAATCCACAGCCAACTGTACCACCCAAAACAAAGGTTGAGAACAAGATGGCTGCCGGGATTGTAACTTACGAAAGAGTGGACTGGGCCTTGAAGATCGTATATTCACAGCCATACTACAAAAGACCAAGGATATCCTAATCCTCCATCTGAAAGACTAGTGGACAGATACATTAGAGAGGAGGTACAGGAACTGAATCCGCTCAGCGACCTCCAGCGTGGCAAGGGCACGGAGACTGCCCTCCATAGACTCGTCCATAGAGTTGAGGGGGGTTAGACCGGGGCGGTGCCACTCTAGGTATATTCATCGACGTAGAAGGAGCATTGGCAACACGTCATTTGATTCCATAAGTCAGCCAATAAGAGAAAGGGACGTGAACCCAACCATAATAAGATGGATTTTCGCCATACTTTCCCAAAGACTAACTAAAGCAAGTATCAGAAGTAGCTCTAGCGAGTCCGTACCCACGAGAGACAGTCCACAGTGAGGATTCTTGTTCCCTCTGCTATGATGCCTCGTGATGGATGGCCTCCTAGTAAAGATAAAAGAATTGGGTTACTACACTCAGGCCTATGCGGAGGACATTGTCATCCCGGTCGATGACCAGTGGTCCGGCCTCGCGAGGGGCACTATACAAAGAGCCCTCAACGGGGTGGATGAATGATGCCGTTCAGTAGGGCTGAGTGTAAACCTTGCAACGACCTGGAAACGCAAACCAGGGGCTCTCCCAAACGTCCAACCTTTTTGGGAGGTCCCTGCAATACAAAAGCTCAGTCAAGTCATCCTTGACTCCAAGCTAAACTGGAACGAGCATATCGCAGACAAAGTTCGGAAAGCCACAGCCGCGTTCTGGGCAGGCAGAAGGGCATTTGACAATACGTGGGGGCTCAGCCCCAAGATACTTTACTGGTTCTACACGACTCTCATACGCCCAATGATTACGTACGGAGCCATCGTATAGTGGCAAGGTACAGCATCCGGCAAATCAAAGATAAGGTACAAAGACTTGCCTGTCTTGCGACAACAAGTGCAATGAGGACCGCACCCACTAGGTTGCTGGAGACACTCATAGGACTGCCTCCATTGCACCTCTTCATTGAACACGAGGCACGCAAAGCCATCGCTCGCTTGATAAGCTCCAACCAACGGCGGAGCTGGGGAATGTATGGACATTCTCGATTAGGGAATCAAACAGTAAAGGATTGTCCATTCCTTGAGATGCCAGGGGACAATTCTTCAGCTGACATACGATTCACCAAAAGTCCACAGTCAGTCATTCCCAAAAGGGAGGACTGGGAGTAGATAGGGCAACGCCTGATCCCCACCAATGGGATCCTCTGGTACACAGATGGCTCCAAGATGGGTGAATCAGACGGCGCCAGGGTATACGGAAATCTCCAAAAGCTGAACCCTACTAGAAGTTTTTGCCATACTCGCCTGTGTAAGAGAAAATATCAACATAGGCTACCACGGCCAGCAAATCACGATATGCACGGACAGCCAAGCAGCGATCAAGGCCATCACATCGTATAGAGTCAGTTCGCTGTTGGTGTTGGAATGCATTGCCGATCTGCAAAGGCTATCCATCGCCAATAAGGTAAAGCTACTGTGGGTCCCCGGTCATACCGGTGGGCCGACCATCTGGCCAGACAAGGTGAAAAAAGCGTCTCAACCATGGAGAAAATCCTGGAAGTAAAATTCCATGGAAAGAGCCTCCTGGCATGAGACAATCGAAACTCCACACCGAAGGAGGGCCAAGACTCTGCTCACATTGAGCAGAAAGGAAATCAGAATAGTGGTAGGGCTCCTCACGGGACACCTCAACATTATGGGTATCACGGATGGTACTGAATGCAGGTGGTGCTTGGAGGATGAGGAGTCAGCCACCCACATCCTCACGGAATGCCCAGCAGTGTCAGCAATACTGGAAGCACACTTCGGGGGTATCGCTCTGAACCCGGAGAGTGTGAGAAAGATATCGGTTAGAAGGCTGATCTCCTTCGCTTCGCTCGCTGTACCGATTCCCAGCAGCGGTGGGTGCATAACGGGCCCGATAGAGAGGCCTACATGCTAATGGTTCTGTCCGCCCAACATACTCTCATTCTATCTATCTATCTTCTAACACAATGTTATCGATCCTTCTATGTTGCAGAAATAAAAATAAAAAAGTATTTGTTTCAGTATCGCCAAATTATAAATTGTTTATTTCGAAAGTTCAGCAATTTTTTTATCACTTGTATTTTTATATTTCTATTATAGTGAAAGAGCATCGAGTTTTGTTGACATTTCGATTCCAATTCCAAATATTTATTATGAAGTTAGCAATATTTAATGAATGATTATAAGATTCTTTTGTCTTTCTGGGGTCTAGATAAAATAAACTTTATAGATACTGTAAGTAGCAGTTGAGAAATAAAGGTATATGCATATTCTACAGAAATATGTTTCCCAAAAGCCGTGCGTACGCTAAAATAGTTTCATCAGCTGTGAAATATAGTGAAGTCAGAAGATCAACCCATTACAGAAGTGATTTCACAAAGGTAAGAAATGCTGCATTATAAATTATTTTGTATCAACACAGGAAACATGTTCGGAATGTTAAAAAAATATTCAAGAAATAATCACCATCGGGACTCCACAAAAAACAACTGGGCCAGCAATAAATAAAAAAAGGAAAAAAATTTTTTTAAAATTTTAAACAATGGTTTCAGTTGGTGAAAAAAAAAACTTTTTTGATAGAAGAAAGTAAGCAAAGACTATTCGAGTGAGTTTCTACGTTTTAGTTAGTTACGTTAAATAAAAGCGTTTATTTTATAATTTTTAGTGTTGTTTAGTGCTGGTTCTTCGATCGTACAAGAATAGAGGAGCGGGAGACAGCTTCATACAATTTTTGAATTGTGATTGTTTAATTTGAAAGAAATTGTTTTGATGATCGAATAACATGTGAATTTTGTAACTTATGATCAAATTAGATTGTTCATATTTTGCAACAAACAAAAAATAGTTACATTTTTACATTAAAATAATTACAACAGTTGAAAAAACTATGCATTTTCAGGTTACTTACCTATGGCATATTCATGACAAAAATCTGGGGAAAAACGGGAAATATCGACCACCAAAATTGTAACAAAAAATATACAAGCTCTAGAAAAATACGTATGTATTTGTGTCAATATTTAACTAGCACATCTTACTTTATGAATCTGAAAAAAAACACTCCGAATTGTGAAAATTAAACAAACAAAAAACGTCATAAGTCGAATTTTAAAACCAAATAAAAAAACATAACTAAAGCGATATTTGCGACAGAAATCGCATAAGAATGTGCTGCCATTCCACAGTTAATACAGCCACCTTTCTCCATCTTTTTCCAAATTCCTCGCATAAGAAACAAGGATCAGTTGCCGTTTCTCGTTTGTTGATGGATTTTTCTTGAATTTTATTTTCAAAGATTTTCCCCTCTGAGTCTCATTCATCATCATAGAAAAATATAATATTCAATATTTCTTTTTTTTTTGTGGGTGGGAGTAACCTTTTTTAAATATCAACTATACTGCCGTCCTAAGCCCAAAGGGCGTAAGTCAATATTGACTAGTTTTGAGATATTCAGCATTTTGTAATAATTAAATCAGCACACATTTTGTACCAAAGTAAAAAAAATATGTTTTTGGCGTACCTATAAGTCTTCATAGGGTAAAGATATTTGAAGTTTATTAGATTTAATAAATATTTTGATATTATGTTGAAAAACTGAGATACGCCTATTTTGACAAGGATTTTGATACAACTAAAATTAGATACGCCGACAAATGAACAGTAATAATAATAATTAAATAGTAACGATTGGAACCAGAATTTATTTCTCAATTTTACATAAAGGACATTAGTAAAATATTGATACAATACATAAAAAAAAAAGCAAAACCATACAATTTTCATTAGTAAAAAAAAAAAAAAAAAAAAAAAACAAAATCATTATTTCTCATAATGTTACATAACGCACATAGAATATATTGTAATATACTTAAAAAATATCGACAAAAGCAAACAGTTTTCTACACTGAAAATAAAAAAACAACAAAACCATACAATTTTCCTTAGTAAAAGTCCAACAGTTGTCTACTCTGAAAATACAAAAATAAGTTATCCAAACTTAAATGTTACCCATCTGATACTGGAAGATTTTCCCAAAATTGTAGGCGATTATTCGGTATAAGGCTACCTAAATTATTTAATATCGAAATTTTCTTTTGAGAAGATATACCAACCACCCAATTACAGCGTTCTGGTGGTTCTAACCTCATATTTTTTGTTACGGATGCTCTCAGGAAGTTTATATCAAAAAATTCCCCATCAAAATCTGTCTTGTATTTCATATTTAATGAATTTCGTTCAAATTTAATATGGCCGTGGTACTATCTTGTTCAATTTGTACTGAGATGAATAATCAACCCATTTGTAAAAGTTTGACAAATCCATACTTAAAACTTCAGTATGTTTCGATGTCCCTTTCACAGCCCGTGTAAAATCTGGAAAGTCATAAAGCCTATTTCCCATTCGTTTCATGGATAATTCAACCTTATGGTGAAACGAATCAGCTGCCATAAATGTATGGCCCGGCTCAAAATATTTTAGTTCAATCACATCAGCATTTATATCATTGGAATTAATGATATAAATTAAAAAGGAAAACAACGCCCAATTTTTATTTTGGGCGGTGCAGTTGTCTAACCATAACGTTATCTGAGACACATCCCTCTTAGTTAAAAAAAAATTTTAAAAGGTGCTTATTAGCTCCTCTTTGTTTCGCCCAAATAAAGCTTCATGCCAGAGGGCCGCAAATACATTGGAGTTAGGTTGCTTTTTACCAATTAGTACAAAGCTCTCATTATACACTGTTATTCTGTTTGTAAAAACGGCACTTTTAAACGTCTCCAATCTTGGTAACATTATTACCTTTTCAAGATCGGCGCAGTAGATTACTTTACCAACATCTTCAGTTTTCTCCGCATCTTCTCTGTATTTTTCTCGGGCTTTCGTGGCTTTGTCGATGTGTACCTTCCACTTACTGCAAATATCGCAGTCTGGAATCAGATTTTCTTTTGTGTGATTCGGGTCATGTAGTGTGAGCTCCTGGCATAACTCACACTCCTCGTGACCTAACTTAACAATTGAAATATTAAGTTCTTTGGCTACTGTCCTATATTTTTCATAAGGGCATTGAAAATTTGAATTTTTTGCCACAAAATCTGTAAACATGGTTATAAAGTTTAAGTCACTGGGAAGATACAAACGGTTGGGCGCATGTTCTCGACGATAGTGAGAGATAGTCGGGTTGAACGATAATATATGGGTACGTATCACTTCGTCGTCGATTTTATTATGTGGCTGTCCTCTATTTCTTCCATCTTCCAAAGCCACCATGTGGTTCTTAGCACGTTGCATTACATTACGTAATACTTTATCGTTATTGGTTTTAGCACGTTGTTACATAACTTAACATTTTTATCGTATTTTAAACCCTAAGGTAGTTAAAACAATTTCCACTTTTTGTAAAGTGCCATTTTCAGCTGTTTAGTCTAATGTTTTTGTTTCGGTGATTTTCGAGTTTATGCGTGATTGTTTTAGGAAAGGTTGATGCCCCAATATTCAATATGAATTATTTTGCTGTTCTGATTCACATTTCAGAATTGATAATTTTTTTTTCGATTTACTTTCTACACCCTTTTAAATTTGGGTTAGTGCGGCGATTCTTTCTAACACCATGAAGTTGGCTAGTGCGGCAGTATTCCGCTTCTTCCGTTTCCTTTTCTAACGGTACGTTCATTTTTCCGATTTCAAAATTTATTATTTATCATTATACTAGTGCAGAAATATTATTTATGAATTTCTAAACTGCCCTTACTTTCATTATAGTTGCGACTTTTACTACTTCTTTCATTAGTTGAGATACTCCCACACCTCGATTCATGGCAAGCTTAAAATTTCTTCGTCTACACCTTGGAATTAATGGAATCATCTCGCTATATATCATCATTGAATGTAATCTTTTTTAAAAGTATTGTTCTTGTATTGTTTTAAAACGTCCTTTTTTCTTTCCTAGGATCCAACTCAACATTTCTTTCCTGAATCCAGTGAAAATGGTAAAACTAATGTACACACTAATCATACGTTTACATAGTTTTCTAGGGGACCTTTGCTACAAAGGGCAAGTAGAATTTTTTATAGAAAGAATTTAGTTTTTAGGTTATGTCTTAGTTGTACAGGATAACAAATCATTAAAATTGACAAAATAAATTGAACCTAAGGAAATATAACTTAAATAAAAGTGAATCTATAAAGGATGAAAACGTTGTTGAAGTTGTACATATGTTTCGGATCATCTTAATGTATTTACGGTTTCCACGCGTTTCGAATGCTGTATCTGCAATCGTCTTCACGTGATCTGACAAGTTGTTGCACTTGCCAATTTATTGACTATCAGCGCAATGATGCGTGCAATTCGCCATGTGCAGAGTGCGTGTATTCGCCGTGTGGGTGCGTGAAGTTCGCCTTCAGCCCGCCAGAAGAGCAATCAGGGGTTTCCATACGCTGATCTCAACGCTTGGTTACTAAGGCGTTATTGGCTTCGATGTAGGCGGCTTTTGAACTTTCGTTTGAACAATGCTCTCTATGAAACTTCGTCCCCATAGAACTGTGTGCTCAGTCAGCGTGTCAGCGATTCCCGATTTTGATGTTTTCACGTTGAGTCATTTCGTGCTCATCCAATCTTACCGATAAGGTCTCTTTGTCTCTCCAATGTGGATCTCGATTACGGAATTCATAAATGAAAGAAGAATTGCATTTATGAAGTTCCATAAATCGGAATCTCATTGGAGAGACAAAGACCGTTATCGGTAAGATTGAGAGCACAAAATGGACTCAACGTGGAGAAACATCAATCGGAATCGAGAACGCACTGACACCATCGAGTTCTATGGCGACGCAAGTTCTATAGAGGAGCATTGGTTCAACGAAAGTAAGAGGCGCTACATCAAGCCAAAACGCCTAGCAACCAAGTTGAATCAACGTGAAACCCCGATTGCTTTACTCGACGCAGAGGCTGGAAACTCACGACCACCACACGCGCGAAATTACCACTGCACATGGCGGAATTACGCATCATTCGCCATAGCATATAAATTGGCAAGTAGCACCTAAACTTGTCATTATTCACCTGAAGACGATTGCAGATACAAGCATTCGAAACGTCGTGAAAACCTTTTAAATACATTAAGACGATGGACGTCCGAAACGATAGTAATCACAGGAACAAAACTTTACTGCAAACTTGTAAACAGAAAGACTAACGGCTAACATTCACGGCCATGTACTCCGGATTTTTATGCAAACGGTAAAATATCCCAAGCAAATAAGACGTATGTCAGAGATGCGCCCATTTCGCTTACCACGACTCAGTTACGTCTAAATAGCTTAGGATTTTCGGTGATTTTGGATATACGTCTATTTTTACTAATGTTTTTGAAGGCTTAGCACGATGAGATCCGGCCAAATTTCTTATTAAAATGAATAAGTAGGTTATACCTAAGAAGTCTAATCAAGTAAAATCTAAAATTCGTAAAAAATTGAGATACGCCCTTTGGGCTTAGGACGGCAGTATATGTCCATGTACATTTCCTGTAATACTTTCGAATCATTATTCATAAAATAAATGAAATAATGACTTCCACAATAACAAAAATGAAGAAAAAGATCAACTATCATGAACAATGGAGATGAAATATTGCACGATTTCTCAAAAGGAAATGATAAAAAGACGTTCCATATCAATGGGAATTATGTAGTGAAAATAAAAATTCATCAAATAACAAAATAAATATTTTGTCTTTAGCAAAACATTTCACATTACTTTATAGGGATCGGCGAAGTGTAATATCAGGGCCGCATTCAGGACCGTGCTTGTATATTTCGGAAAATACCATTTTTCATAAATTACTCTAAATTTGACTTTTAGTGTATTGAAGTAGGGGAAAAATGAGATGCTGCAGTTTTTCTGAAGTTTATTCTGATGAACTGCTTTCATCAAAATTAATTATAATTGGTTCAATTTCAGCCTGTGTTTCCATAATATGATCCAACTCCAATATCTTTTTTTCTTTTCAATAACATGTGCCAAACAAGAATTCCACACTTCTATGGCTCCTTTAAACAGCTGTTTCATATCTGAAAATTTGTAGGTTTTGTATTTTTGGCAGCAATATAGTTCTATAGGGTTCAACTCGCAATGGTATGGCAGCAATGTTCTGATTTTTGCCATTTCACCGACTATGTACTTATTGTATTTGTCTTTATGTTGTCGAACAATCACTAATAATTCTGTTTTCAACAAAGAATCATCAAAAGTAATATATTTGCACGTAACCATACTTGAATATCCGACTTCTAGTAGCCTGATAGGAATTTTTCGTGAGTGGTATGACGCATTGTCTAAAACAATTACAAAATTTTCATCCATATTTGGCAATGTCTTCGAAAACCAATTTCAAGTGATTCGCCGTTCATTTCATCGTGGTAGTCCTCTTTTTTGTTGGATTCGAATGACATAAGGCATCAGGAAGAAATCCATTTTTCTTTCATTGACATATTATTAATCGCGCTTTCCTTTGCCTAAAATTTCAAAAGCAGTCAATAAATGATTTTCAAGCTTAGCCATTATAATTTATTATTGGAACGTAGTTCCTTATCGCGCGTTGCGAACGGGGGCTAGACGGAATAAATTAAGACCAAAAGTTGTAACGAGACTTTCGCTATGGTTGTAAGCCGTGCGGCGTGCGCGTGTTTCTCTGTCTGTCTCTCTCTCATAGAAAGCAAGCCAGTTATTTTCGTTTCGTCTTTCTATTTCACATTGAACAGTGTGGTGTCTCGACGATCATTTTTGTTGAATGTATACAGGTTTTTTGTATATAATAAATAATAACAATAATGAATCCTGACAGTGTTTCTGCACAAGTTCCGGATATTGCTGATGGAGTTAGGTAAGTAGAGATTTCATACAGACAATAATAAATGCTTATGTATTTTTAGCAAGTACGCATTATAACCTCTCTTTACTATTGTGCTAACCAAGTCATACGCGTTATAATCTCCATTATTGTGTGTTTAGCAAGTGTACGCGTCATAACTTTAATAAATTTAAAGCAAATTATATTTTAATATTACAATATCAATGCGTATGTATTTAGCAAGCCGTGCGTGTTCTAACCTATACGCTGTTGTGTTTACGAACTCGAGAGAGTATATATATATATATATATATACACACTCTGTTGTGTTTACAAAGTCCCGCGCATCTATGACGTGTACGAAAGAATAGATAGACAGAGTGCATATATATATATATATATATATATAAAATATTATTATAACTTAAAAAAAAAAAAATTACAATTCCTTCACTAATTAATCGAAAGGAACTTCGTTCCATCCGGGTGTCCCTTGACACCTCTCAAGTTTTTTTATTGAAAAATTGTTTTTTCCTATATTAAGTAAAAGTATTGAGAATTCACTAGTGTTATCCTTAAATTTGGATTTATATTAACAAACAAAAAATATACAGGGTGTTGAATGAAGTTTGTCTAAAATGAAATCCAAAGTGAACCTGCTTTTCAGAACACAGTTTGATTAATACAAATATCCATGCTCAGTGACAGTGATTGAACTTAAAGGCAGAATTATTCAACTTGTACCCAGTATTCTAGTTATACAGTTGTATTTAAAAGAAAACTGGGAATAAAAATTACCTGAAGCATTAACCAAGCCTGAGGAAAGTTCATCCAAAAGGTTTGCCTTGATGAACTCACGGATTTATCTACCCAGACTTTCGATTTTGTATGCCCTGCATTGATTCAGATTTCGCCCAAGTAATAAACTTGACGATTTTCGTCCCTGAGCTTCATAATTTTTTCAAGTATTCTCTACTACCTATTCCATCTCGTTTTTCAAATTTAAAATTGTTTTCAGTAACTATAAATGTTTCTTTTGAAGTTTGGTAGATCAGGATATCAATAACATCTAGTAAAACTTTATAATTTCATTTCTGAACATAATCAATAATACTTTCATGTTCTCGGTGTTTTTTTGGTGGCATTTATATATGGCTGCTTTTATGCTCCTTTTAACATTTTGTACAAACTGCTCCGACCAACTCCAACTTCATCAGCTATATTCATTGTATTCATGTTTATATACATTTAATATTATTTCTTTGGTTTGTCTTTTTTTATTCGCTTTTTATGGGGGGAAAAAAGTTGCATCCATGAATCCGTCTGCAGATTCAGTGTCTGACATATCTGGATTATCAAAAAACCCTTTTGAATGAAATCGTTCAATTCATGCAAAACAATGATCGTATGGAGCTTTTTCATCTCTCATTCCACAATGGAATGAAATATAGCTTTTTATGTTCCGAAAAAATGTAAGGAATTTTCTGAATCCCCGAAAATATTGAATTATATTATGGACCCCTGAAACACCAAATAAACATTTTAAAAATAAAGTACCATTATATGACATGCAATACGTTAAAAAAATATGCATGCAGAGTCCACTTACCTATGTTGAATCAGATGTTTTTCCGTGATTTGATCTCTATCAAGGCCCTTCGAAAATCTCACTCACCAAACACCAACACCTGACAGACCACGACGAATAGGTATAGTACGATTATCGATTTGGTTGTTCAGAAAATCATCACAGATATAAGCGAACTCATAACAATAGATGAATTAACATCAGACCACGCCCCGTAACATTCAATCTCAAGCACAAAAATATCCAAACATGAAAGAACCCAATATGATTATTTAAATTGCAACTGGAAAAGTTTAAGAAACATATTAACAGAACTACAATAATACATTCTAAAATAAAGATGAAATAAACACGAACCCAGGAAATTAAATTAAAAAAAAAATAAAGATAGAAAAAAATGGCAGGCCACCAGAAACCCCTTACACAAAGAGCACTTTTTCGACTTGGGGGACTGAAATCAATGATCTAATAAATGCCAATACAAATGAGAAATGGAATCGCAAACTTGAGTACTCGCTTTCGGGACCACTCACTATGGGACATGACCAAAAGGTTCCAAAGGAAAAGGGAACCTATACCTGCCATATTAGTGACTAGGCTTGAGCGTTCGGTGGCGGAACCACAGGAGAAAAGCTGATTTGTTCGGGGAATACTTCAGCAAAATACATATCACAATGAGGACGGCACCCACTAGGGCGCTGGAGGCACTCATAGGACTGTCTCCATTGCACCTCTTCATTGAACACCAGGCACGCAAAGCCATCGCTCGCTTGAGAAGCTCCAACCAATGGCGGCACGAGGAAATGTATGGTCATTCATGCCAGGGGACAATTCTTCACCTGTCATACGATTTACCAAAAGGCCACTGTCAGTTATTCCCAAAAGGGAAGTGTGGGAGCAGATAAGGCACCGCGCCTGATCCCCACCAATGGGATCATCTGGTACACAGATGGCTCCAAGATGGGTGAATCAGCCGGCGCCGGGATATACGGGTAATCTCCAAAATCTGAACTCTACTAGGCCCTGGGAAATTTTGTTTCAGTATTTCAGGCAGAAGTTTTTGCCATATTCGCCTGTGTAAGAGAAAATATTAACATAGGCTAACCACGGCCAGCAAATCACGATATGCACGGACAGCCAAGCAGCGATCAAGGCCCTCACGTAGTACAGAGTCAGTTCGCTGCTGGTGTCGGAATGCATTGACGATTTGCAAAGGCTATCCATTGGCAATAAGGTAAAGCTACTGTGGGTCCCCGGTCATACCAGGGTGCCCGGAAACAAACGGGCCGACCATTTGGCCAGACGAGGTGCAAAAAGCTCAACGATTGGACCAGAACCAATACTGGGAGTTTCTAGATCATGGAGTGTCTCAACCATGAAGAAAATCCTGGAAGTAAAATTCCAGGAGGCATGGAAAGAGGCCCCTGGCATGAGACAATCGAAACTCCACATCGAAGGCCCCTCTACTAGGAGGGCCAAGACTCTGCTCACACTGAACAGAAAGGAAATCAGAATAGTGGTAGGGCTCCTCACGGGGCACTGCCATCTAAACAAGCACCTCAACATTATCGGTATCACGGATGACCCAAGTAGCACACAGAGGTCATAATTCGGTTGTACAGACGTCTACTAGACCTTTCGCAAAAGTCCGTGACTTCGCTATGTATGCCAATACGACAAAAAGGCACACTCTTGCGACGTCACATCGACGTTATAAAGTAGTGGTAATGACTTGCCAATATAGACTTATATAAGCCAGTCGCAAAAGGGTTGGATTGAATAGTATTATTACGTCGTTCTGTGGTCTTAGTGTAGTCATTATATCATTATGCATGAAGGTCATAATCTTTCTAATATAGTATTACAATATATATATATATATATATATATATATATATATATATAACCTCCCACAATAACCTTCGTTCAATGCGAACGCAAAACTCAAATAAAATAATTTTGTTTTAACCTGATGATGACAAATACCATGTCGAAACGTCGTTAAGGAAAATTATATGAATTGACTGAATCAGACCTTTATTCCGAGAATTTGAAGAAAATATATATATATATATATATACCATATCAAAAGATTTTTATATAATATCAATATAATATTAGTCAGCCTTCCTTTACATGTTCATGATACTCTGTGGTAATGTCCTATATCCACTATATATACAACAACAAATGACCGTGATAGTTATCGAGATAAAAATGATTTTCATTTATGTGTCTTTAAGAATTGTTCTGAAACTCTAGTGACCAAGCAAATGCATTTTTACGATCAAAATCAATTCTACTCACTTAAAATTCATGTGCCTCGAAAATGAAAAGAGATAAATATTTATTTTCATTTCAGAAAAAATATACTTTATAAATTTTTCTCATTAATCGTTGAAATATGTACACCATATTACGGAAGATACTTGCTTAGCACATCTCCAATGATTTTTAAATTGATATAACACCCAGGGTCCCATATTTTTTATTTTAAATATTTTTGTTCCAATATGTTATCAATCAATCGAAAAACATGGATGCCGTCCTTCTAGTGTCGAAAAGTTGTAATTACTCCGGTATGTACTATCATAGAATAGTTTACGAGTGTCTCAAAGACATCGCAATATCTTACATAAAAAAGTTGTAACGTAGTTGCTGTGACCACAAGTAGCAAGTTTTGTTGTACTAACGTCGTAACGCTATCAAAACAGAAAAAGATATACACTGAGTTGACTGAGTGCATAAGCATTCCGCTAGTTCCGCCTAATGGAAAACGCTAGAATAACTGACAACTGACATTTACAATAGAGGTTATGTTGAACAGTTATATTTAAATATTTTTTATTTATCACTCATCAGATCATTCAATGCAGTGTGTGGAATTTTGTGAACTGATGCCCAGTTCCTCAATTTTTCTTTGAAGACAAAACATTTTTCCAAGTGTGCTTCATCACCCTCATCCATACTTTCTCCTTCAAAAGCACTTTCCACAGTGATACTCTCTGTGGTTGGTTCTGAACTTGTTCCAGGTACATTTTCATCTGAGACTGGATGAACTTCATTTTTCTGCAGTGTCCCGATAGACTGATTAATTATTTCAGATGTAGATGTAGGCACTCCTGCCTCTTTATATTTTTTTAAAATGTTTCTATACGCTCCAGTTCTCTTGTAAGGCAGATTGGATTTTTGTTTTGACATTTTAATTATTCACACGGAACTGAATATTCTACATACAACACAATATACCTAACCAACAAAAATAATCTAATCATTACGACCAAAGTTCATCAGTTGATAAAACTACATTACATGAGTACAATATGTAGTCGTAGAAACGTTTCAAAAATCTATTCATTAGAACAACATATATATTCATTGTCATAATAACCTCACAGCAACTGCTCTTGAGTTCTACTTAACGACACATACAATTTATTTACAACTTCATCTCGAGAATGCTTTATTGTACTCTCGTTATATCTACTACACGACGTCATAGCAACGCCTAAAGGTTATAAAACGCACATTAACTTTTTGGTTCTAAAACATTAGAAATACGTGGTCTTTAAGACGGTATAAGAAGTCATTATGTTAATTTTATGACTCTGTGCTACTTGGGGATACTGAATGCAGGTGGTGCTTGGAGGATGAGGAGTCAGCCACCCACATCCTCACGGAGTACCCAGCAGTGGCAGCAATACGGGAAGCGCACCTCGAGAGTATCGTTCTGAACCCGGAGAGTGTGAGCCTCCTTCAATCGCGAAATAGGGTACCTTCAAAGCTGAACCAATTCCCAGCAGCGGTTGGTGCATAACGGGCCCGATAGAGAGGCATACATGCTAATGGTTCTGCCCGCCCACATACTCTTCTTCTATCTATCTACATATCACAGTACGGAAGAACACAATAGAATAACGAATATTGCCAAAAACATCAGAGAAACTCCCTCAGAACTTCAGAGAACTAACTACGAAGAAGTCCTGGGGGTAATCAAAAAGTTACCTTGAAATAAGGTACCAGGCCTCAATAAGTTGGACGGCGTTCTACTCAAGAACCTTCCAAGGAAGTCGCTGGTCCAGCTGATTTACATAATAAATGCAATAATAAAGTGGCAACACTATCCAGACTGCTTAAAGAAATCCGAAGAAATCCCGTTATTAAAACCGGGGAAAAGTAAAGTCTTGAAAGCTACAGGCTCATCTCACTTCTGAGTGTGGTAGCCGAGGTGGTGGATAAAATCCTTTTGAATCATGTTGTGGAATTCGAGGAGCAAAAAATCATCCCGCCTGAGCAATTCGGGTTCAGGAAAGATCATTCAACGACCTCTCAAGTGGCCCGAGTTGTTCACGGGGTGAAAGAAGCTTTCCATAGAGACCACAACACAGTTATGGTCCTGTTGGACACTCAGAAAGCGTTCGACACGGTCTGGACGGAAAGGTTCATCAAAAAAATTACAGAGGCAGGTATGCCTTTTTACCTTTTAAAAATCATAGAATCTTACCTGACGGGGCGGACCTTTAGGGTAAATTTAACAGAACAAGTTCGCCAGAACATACAGTCAGAGCAGGGATCCCACAGGGGTCTTCGCTGTCACCGATTTTGTATTCCCTATATACCCATGACTTTCTGACCTTCGCTTGGACGAGTACGGCTATGTTCGCGCATAATACCGTGATCTATGCCCACTCGATCAATAGCGAAGTGGCTGCTAGGCAGCTCCAGATTCACCTGGATCGGTTGGTCATACCATATCTAGGGAATAACAAGATCAAGCTGAATTCTCAAAACTAAGGTCATTAATTTCACGAGGAAATTCATGAATGTGAGGATTCTCGGGGAATTTTTACGATTGAGAACAGCCAGGTGACGGAGTAGCCCTCAGTGAGATACCTGGGGGTGGAATTGGACAAGCGTATGAACTTGCATAAACACGTATCGTTAACGTTGCAGAGAAGTGCAGCCGCAATCAAGCGCACGTACCCCCTCATTGCACGAAACTCTAACCTCTCGGTAACAAAATGCGTATCTATAAACAAATCATTCGGCCAGCAATGACATACGCTTGTCCAATATTCTGCAGTCTACCCAAAACTCAACTGAGACCTGCAAATGAAGCACTCTTTATAGCAACAAACAGCAATAGTTACATCCGGCTGGATGATCTGCACGAAAGCAGGAGTCGAAAAGCTAACAGATTATATTATGAAAATATCCGAGAAATTCTACCGATTTCATCTCCCTAAAAGTCCGCTCACGGCAAACATAATTAACATTGGAAAGAATCAACCCAGAAAACATGGGGTTATATTCCAAAACTTGGATTTGTATAGAGAAATCGATTGAGTAAAATTCAAACAGTAACTTCAGCAATAATTGAAAGCAATGATAAAGTCTAGAACGCCACAATCAGAAGGGGAAAGGTAATTAAAAACCAAAGCATTTTCTGAAACCGGTTATTAAATTTTTTAGTTTTTCCAGTACAACAGGTATAGTACAAAAAACAAAACCCATCAAAAAGTAAAAATTTTTAAATTTCGGAATCAAGTTAACTTTATGAAAGGTGCATAAGCTCAGCAGGAGGCACCTTACACAAGATTTTTTTTAAACATGACTGGACTAATGTCTATAGACCCTTCGCATCATTAGGAGGGCATGTCGGTAGTCAAACAATCCCCAAACTTTGGCCACAATTTCCTATCCCACCAAAACGAGGAACCAAAGAATTTTATATATATATATATATATATATATATATATATATATATATATATATATATATATATAATAAATTGTATATATTAGTTAGTTATGAATGTATGTATTGATGTTGTATAATAAATAATTTTGGATTTGGATTGGTAAAGCATCACACTCCACTGAAATCACAGACTCTGGTACTCTCTTCCAAAAATAAAACAATATATGTGCTGGAAGAAAACCCATCAAGTGATCTTAATGAGATAAGTATTGAAATGGGTAATTGATGGGTACTCATCAAAAAAAACTTAGCAGGTATACATCCCATCCAGAGAGGATTACGGAATAGTAGTCCTGCAATAAATGCGCAATTATTACAGAATATACTCGTAATATTAAACCAATACTCGTAATATGGAACCAATGAAAATAAATATAATTTTACGAAATGTTTACTTTGTCAAGATGTTTTTTGAATGTTACTTGGGTGTCCAAAAATCACGAAATAGCGATTTTCATAACATTTAGTAAAAATTTGCGACAGTTTTTTCGCGCAAATGCATTATCGCCAGTCAGTACCTGTTAAAAACTCTACCATGGGGAATGCAACCCAAACAAATGTACTGGCTTTACCTCCCAGTGGTCTATGATCACCTACGGAACAATCATCTGGTGGAGCAAAGGTGCACAGAAGAGTGCACGAGAAAAGCTCAACAAACTCCAGAGGCAAGTGTGTCTGCTCATAACAGGGGCAATGTCCACTACCTCGACAGCAGCAATGGAAGTCCTCCTCAACATTCCTCCTTTGCACATCTGCTTAGAGAAGGAGGCAAGAGTGAGTGTATACAGAAACCTGTCGAGATCAACGAGTAATAGGGGAGAAAGTAGTCGGCAAGATCAAGAACGAGGTAACATCCCATCCGATTCTAGCAATGCAACCAGACACAATGATCCCCCTATACAACTTTGATAGACCTTATGAGATTCTCTACCCGGGCACATCGGTATTATTTATATTTTTAGATTTATCTCTTTTCTTGTTGATCCAAAATTAAGATGCTTGTTTTAGTAATAACTTATATTTATTGCAGAATTCTTTTGTGAACTATTTTACTTTTAGAAAATATTATACAATTTGGTGCATAATGACCCTGGTATCTGGGGCAAAGTGGTCCCTCGTTTGGGGTAAAGTGGTCCCTTGTAGACTGTTTAAAATTTTTAGTAAAAATTAAAAGAAAAGTAGGTTAATTAGTAAAGCTATTTATTAAAGCCTACTAAGTAAAAAGCATTATAAACATTTTTCACATACAAAGTCCAGTTCCTCATCACCAAGCCCGCGCATTCATCGTGGGCCCAGCTTCTACATTTCGAACAGGAAATCCAACCGTCCCCACTGCGTGATCGGAGATAAGTATCGCCACAATAAAGACATTCTGGGTTTTCATTATCCTCTTCAGATGAGCTGCCTTCACTTGTAGTCACGTTCTGTTTCTTTGATTTCCTACTTGGTTTCTTGTGGATCCGTCTGTTCATTGAATTTGTTTCATCCTTAAATACATCTCTTACTGTGCATCGAGTTTTTTTTCTCTTTGTCCTCCTTTTCTTGAAGTTCCCGTTTTAGTTCGTTCTTATATGGACTACTAGTTAAGATAGCAGTTGTTCCACACTTTCTTCTTTTTGGTTGGGTAAACCTTTTTCTTTTGGCGGTCTTATATCTCTAGGACTTATAGCAAATGTTCTTATGGTAGGGGAATAGGAAGTTACTGTTTTTGAAGAACATGGTTGTTCAACTAAAATGTTGTTCTGTGGAGTCCGCTGCTTATGTTGAGAAAGTATTGTTTTTGATGAAAATGGTTGTACATCCAAAATATGATTTTGTGGAATCTGTTGTTCATCAACAGAAGTGCCATCTTGCGGAGAGCATGCGTTTGTTATTTCATCTGGGTCTGATACTTCAGCATTTCTCTCCAAAGAGCCGGTTTCAGCATCAACATGAAGCATGTCAGTAGTCATGAAAAATTTCCATATCACATCCATTTATTGCAGTTTTTGGCGTTGACGCTTGTAAATAAGCTTCCCCAAAAAGTAGGCTAATTCGAAACTGCGTAATAACGCGCCCAGGATTCTGTCGCAGAAACTTCTCTAGACTCTGG
This sequence comes from Gonioctena quinquepunctata, assembly GCA_018342105.1. Taxonomy (NCBI): domain Eukaryota; kingdom Metazoa; phylum Arthropoda; class Insecta; order Coleoptera; family Chrysomelidae; genus Gonioctena; species Gonioctena quinquepunctata. The sequence continues at coordinate 163,939 of JAFIRS010002204.1, read as the reverse complement.
ACATAATAAGTGTTTAGAGGAAAATTAAACGATACGTCTATAGGCTGTTTCTCGTGCTTTCTTGATTACAGCCAAATTTTTTGTGTGGGTATTATGACCATCGAGTATTAGAAGTAATGTGTCTTCCTTTGTAGGTTTCTCGAAACTAATGAAGTGATTAAACCATTGTTCAAAAATAAGTAGCTTCATCCAACCAGAATCACTACAAGCAAATGTGCAAGTAGGTGGTGCTCCTTCAGTCAATTCAATGTTCATCCTTTTTCTTGGAAAAAGTGCTGCAGCGATGCAAATAACAGCCGTGCATAGAACACCTCTCTCGGCTGATGATATAGCGCCAACTTGCCTTCTTCCTTTCGATGCAAGAACCTTACTATTTTTAGCCTGAGTAGTTGTAACAGCTGTTTCATCAACATTAAATATTCTATGTGGCGGATAATTGTTCTTATACATCAGGTCCTTCAACAGATTAAAGAATTTTGATACCATTACTTTATTAAAACCCTGAGCTCTTGCAATTGAAGTTGACTCGGGAGTTCTTAGAGACAGCTGAGGATGCCTTTTGCGAAAGCCAACCAGCCAGTCTTCACCTGCCATTTGCAGTTCTTTATTAAAGGGGTGAGCTATTTTGTTTTTCTCAGCCAACTCGAAGGCCAGTATCCTAACATCTCTCCCGGTAAACCCATAGAATCTTTCCATATCTAGGATTACCTGAGTATTTCTTCTTCTTGATCTTTGTTAAATACTGGTCTATAAGCACCCAAAATTTGTTTAGTACCTACAGCATTTTTATTGACATTTGAAACTCTTCGTTTTAGTGTAGTACGTGGTACGTTGTAGTTTCTACTAGCTGTGTTAAAACACATCCCATGATTTTTTACTGCTTCTATAGCTCTGAGCATATTCTTAGCACTTCATGTCTGCTGTGTAGTAGATCGTTGCCTTTTTCGAACCATTGCCAAATTCCACTGGAATAAAAAACACTAAATATCATTATGGAGCAAAGTGGCCACCCCGTGTGACCAGTTTGCCTCAAATGACATTGTTTTATAAAAAAATTATTTACAAAATAAAAAAAATCGTAGGTTACATTCATTTATAATAGTTTATGACTTACAAAATTCTCTATTTAAGCATTTATCAATCGTTTGTACAACATGGATATTTAAGACAATTCATTGAAATAAATAAGAGGCTTACCTTAGATCAGAGGTAGAAAAAACCAGTAAAATTGCGATAAATTTATAGCACACCGAAAAATTACACTATACCCTTCCGTGACAACTACTAAATAGGGAATCGAATCGTGAGTTTGAACTTTCACCAGTCCCCACTCACGGCCTATTAGGAGGGGGTGACCATAATGCCCCGGCCTACCCTACAACCAGAATTTAACCTTAGTGTAAACCTGGGACAGTACGCCACAATATTCCAGGCAAAAGTACATGCAATCGAACTCTGCCTTCAAGAAATTCTGAACAGAAACAGTAAAAATCAATCGATCAAAATCATGTCGGACAGCCAAACAGCACTGAAAGTTCTGGCATCAAGTCGGATAGAATCCAGATCAGTATGGAACTGCGTGAAAGCCCTTCAAAGCGTAGGCAGGGACAACAGAATAACTCTGCTATGGGTTCCTGGACATGAAGGAAATGAATAGGAAAAATCTGAGGAAAGAATCGGACTTGCGGAAAGCGCAGAGTGTCGCTTGTCAAGACGAAGAAGAAACAGCAGAGCACATCTTGTGCAGATGCAAGGGTCTGGAACGAACAAGATTCTACGTATGGATTATGGGCAGCTAGAATCCAAAGACCTGGAAAAAGTACCACCGAGCGTCATCATTGACTTCGTCAGAAGCGCGGGACTTGAAGGTGAACTCTAATTAGGATCGAGCCACAATAGATCCGAGGTCGCAGTGGAAGTGGCGGTTATCGCCCCACTCGGAAAAAACCTAACCTAACCTGACCTTCCGACCAACAGAGGACCAATAGCGGCGCGATTTCCTACAATCATGCGGTACGCAGTGATCACGTCTCGATCATTGTTGTCATGTTACTTGTCTTTAACGAACTATAGTTAACATCTTGATCTATTCAAGTTAAAGTTCGTATAGGGTTCTACTCTGGTAAATATTGTTTTATTAAATTCTTAAACACAATTACTCATTCTTAGGACTACCTTGACAGGGTTTTGCATACATAATGAGTAGAGTGTGCTATCAACACCAAAAGTCAGACTATAAATTCAGAAAGTAATTTCTGATTCTTTTGGCGCATTTAGTTGAGAGTATAATTGGGAGCTGCTTGCGCATACTGTTACGAAAATCTCACAGTTATGAAGTTAGCCACGAAAGAGGTCCAGACTCTGAGCGTGATAGAGATATAGACCCAACGGCCAAGCGAGTATCGTCTAGACAATAAAATAGTTCATGCACCCTAGCTTCGCGATAAATGCACAGTAGCTCCTATCAAAATTATATGTCAACACATTCAATTCCTATAAGGGAACAGGAAATTCAAAAATGATTATATATGGAATTTTTAGCTTACTATATACAGTTATTTGATAATGCATATATACCTTTTATCCAGGGTTCGAAAATATTATATTTATACAGTGCCTTCATTTCAAAACTTCCCACCCCTATTATTTCTTTTACCAGGGAAAATTTCCTGTAGGGAAAAACACGTAAATTGAGATATGGAGGGGAAAGTTTGAAACCAGTGCCAGTATTTTAGGTTGAATCCCCCTACCCCTAGCTACCCCCACTTAATAATTTTAAATTGTAACACATCATTTTAAAGATCTTAAAAATCCTCACTCAACCCCGTTTAGAAAACTGAAATTGGTTGATCCGTTCTCGTAAAATAGGGCGAAAAGAAAATAAATGATAACAAAATGCAAAATAAATTAATGAATTTATGGAACCGATACCACTGACTCAATAACGGTATGTGTATGTTTCTTTTTTACACAGAGTTTTTTGCGTTAGCTGAAAGTGAGATAAGGGCACACAGTTTCTGCTTGGCTTCAGTTGAAATTAAATGGTGAAAACACGTATCAGACTTAGTTATTCCTGATTTTAAACTGTTTGTCAAGTGGTGTCAGTTGCACTGACAGTAATACAAATCGTAATGGTGTACACTTTACAAGAAAGAACTGAAATGATTCTTATTTATGGTGCTGAAAATAGGTGTGCTTGTATGACAGCCCGGGTTTTTAATGAAATTCATGCAGGCCAAAATGTGAGTCGATATGTTCTAGACCTTGTTCAAAAATTTGAAGAGACCGGTTCTGTATGCAACAAAGCAGTAAAGCAGCCGAGAGTTCTGACTGAAGCCGCACAGATTGAGATTTTGGCCAATTCGCCATTGAGGCATCGTCAATTTCGAAAGTGCTAAGTTAGTAAATATTTCAGTTGGTTCTATAACAAAGTTTTAAACTAAACAGTTCTTTCCTTACAAAATGAGTATTCATCAGCAACTCAGTGAGGATGACTATGATAGGAGAATTGAATTTGTGAACTAATGACTGCAAGAATTCAAATGACCCAGATTTAATAAAATATTTGCTTCAGTGATGAATCAACTTTTTTCTTAATGGCTTTGTAAATAAGCATAACTGTAAATACTGGGATAATGAAAATCACACTTGTTTCGAGGAAAGGGTCATCATAATATCCACAAAAAATAAACGTCTGGGCTGGAATTCAGAGAAACGAAATAATTGGCCCTATTTTTTTATTGAAGAAATTTAACGGGTCAATTGTATTTAAACTTATTGGAAAATGTTCGATCCACTCATAACACAGTCCCGAAAGCCGTTGATGAAGGAGACAACCCTCTTGATGATGAACAAAATTTACATTTTCAACAGGACGGGCACCGCCACACTCGCATTGCATGTCCGACAGTGGCTCGATCAACGGTATCTGACAAATGGATTGGCAGAAGAGGCGCTCTGGAAATGGCCGGCGAGTCTCCGGATTTGACGCCATTGGTTTTTTTTCTCTGGGGTTATTTGAAGACAATGGTATACAAAACTACCCCGCAGGACATTTCAGGATCTAAGACACAGGATTACTGCCACATGCAGACAAGTTACTAACGAAACATTTACAAACCCGACAGAATTCGAGGAATAGATTGTACTTTTGCTTAGCTACCAATGGTGCACATTTTGAACACCTAATAAAGTAAGATACATTTATTTCATTGCAATAGCTATTATTTTATTTTTTATTATAATTCATTTTCTTTTTGCCCTTTTTCTGAACGGGGTTGAGTGTGGATTTTTAAGATCTTTAAAATGATGTGTTACTAGATAGGGGGTGCCATTTAAAATTATTAAGTGGGTAAGGGGGTTAAACCTAAAATACCACTGGCACTGGTTTTAAACTTCCCCCTCGATATCTAAATTGACGTGTTTTTGCCTACGGCAAATTCTCCCTGCTAAAAGAAGTAATAGGGGTGGGAAGTTTTGAAATGAAGGCACTGTATAAATAACACATGATATATATAATTTTTAAAATTTATTTATTTTATTAAAAAAACAGCATTGTTTCTTGCACAAACTATATTTGAACACAAACACATTAACAAAAACCTATATTCTAAACAACAAAACCGATTATTCTAACTCTAATTAAAAAGAAAAAAAAATATTAATAAAATAAACAGATTTTAACATAATTTTTTTATTTTATTAACATTAATATTTTAACACAAACACATAATTAAAAACCTATATTCTAAACAACAAAACCTTTTATTCTAACCTTTATAACTCTAATTAAAAAAAAATGATTTTAACATTATTTTGTGTATCCTAATCTGATGAATTTGAATTATTAATATCAATAATGTTATTCCTATTAGTGACAATAACTTCAGAATCATGCCCAGTCAAGGTTGGTTTTCTTTTTGTCTATATTTTGATTCATAAACATAAAAACCAGTATACTGGCTTTTTAGTTTACTAAGTTTCCGTAAATCCGATTGAACCAAACTGAAAGAAGAAAAGGTCCTTTCAATCGATGCTGCCTTTATGAGTAGCTGTTGACGTCCCAAAAGTCGGTGATCAATAATGTTTGCTAGATAATACATTGCCCCAAGTGCCATATTTTTTTCTTTTAAAGAAACTTTTTTTTCAAATGGCTGTTCTGAGAAATCCAATTCTAATTTATGCCACACCTCTACACACACAGATGTAGTATAGTCTCTTTGAACTCTATCAAGAGTTATGGCTATTGGATCTAGACGAGCAATTAGGTCAGTGGCAGTGGCAGTGGCAGTATGTGTCCATCTTGTTATGGATGACAAGCAAAACAGTGATCTCTCTGAAAAATTGATAAAAACTGTTGATAATAAGTGCAATTATTGTAAAAAAGAGTCCTAGTCTCACTAGACTGCAACAAGTGTTCTGCCAAATACCACCCAAGTTGTGCAACGCGAGTGAAAGTCGCAAATGTAAATGGTAGAATTTCTGTGTTGTGAAAGCATTGAAAAAAGTGAGGTTATATTTCAAAACAGAGAAAAAAGTAGTGAAATAACCAAGGGATATACTGGAAATGGAGGAGAAAAGCTCCCGAGCGATTATTAAGGATCATTCCAACAGTTTTTTAACCCAGTAGAAACCAAAATGAAAAAAAAAAACTGAAGGACGTCCGAAGAGGCTGTGCAGTACATTCAAACTCATTTGACGAACAGAAAACAAATTTGATGGTTTGCTGGAAATTAAAGCTATTAGAAGTGAAAATAAAGACCTAAAGCACCTTATACAAGCATTGGAAAAAAAAATTGGATGATATTGAAACAAAGAGAAAGCATAACATTATAGTGTCAGGGGTCAAAGCAAACGGACCCAAACACAAAAAATATTGTTATCAAGATAGCAAAAAACAATGAAGATACAAATGGATAGCAACGACATTTTGAACTGTGTTAGACTTCAAAACAAAGATGATGGGGATTCTCGTCAAATTTGGAAAAGTACAACTGAAAAGGATATTCTCAAAACTATTAAACAGGAAAAAGGAACAACAATTAGAAAATGTGGCCTTGAAGGGATGATAAGAAAATCACCTCAATGAAGATCTACCATATAATAAGCGGTTCTATTTAAAAAAACTAGAGATGTGAAAAGAGATAAGGGATACAAGGCAGCCTTTTATTGTAAATGGGGTAATTTAAAAAATCTGACCAAGACGATCCCATAAGGATCAGAACGATGATCTTTTCCACTAAGCATTAAAACAGATCAAAGTATTAATAAAAAAATTATTATAATTCACGGAACTAAATGATATACTAGATGAATATAAAACTTGTAATACCTATGAATGTAGCAGTTTGTCAAATATTAGTTTTTTTGATAGACATGAAAGGGATATTAACTTAATTCATGTAAATATTAGGAGTATATACAAAAATTTTCATCAGTTTTTAGTATTTCTGGAATCTTTAGGAAGGGAATTTGATGTTATTGTCATGTCGGAGACCACAGAGTATATAATTTTGGGTGATTTTAGTATCCCTGGATACTCATGTATTTCAATAATAGTACATTAAACAAGTGTGATGGTTGTATCACCTATGTAAAAGATGAAATTTGTGTAGAAAGTCAGCTATTAATAGAAAAATAATTTAAAAAATTCTTAAAACCACAATAAAAAAAACCATAAGTTTGTGGATATACTAGCAACATACAGAGGTTTCTACTATATCAAAAGAGAATTCATACAGGATTTAAAATATAATACTACAAAAAATAAAATATGAACAAGATAAAGTTTATATATTTGCTGGTGATATAAACATTGATCTATTGGACATGGATATAGGATTCATCAAATGATTATGTAACGTCAGCAAAGTCATGGTTTTTTAGTGGAATTAGAGGGCAACAAGAAAAGTAAAATAATTCTAATTGCTTGATCATTATTTTTAAATGTAACAGTGGATTATTTCAAAAATTAATAGGCATTTTAGAGAAAGCATGACCGACCATGATCCCATCTTATTAGAATATTCCTTTAGAAAGCAGCATTATACAAAATAAAAAGAAAGGTCTTATGAAATAAACGAAAAATGCAAATTGTTGGGTAGAGAGGACTGGGAGTGTATTGCAATGTCTAGATGCGAACCAATGTGGGAGTATTATTGGAAGATATTATTGTACAGTCTAAAAACAAAAATAATAAGTAATAGAAAAATTAAGGAGAAACTTGGATCACAGTGATTTTGATTTCAATGAGAGAAATAAATTAAAAAAAGAATGCACTTCAAGTGATAATAAGACCCTCTTAATAAGGTATAAAGAGTATAGAAAACTCTTACTAAACTCATTCAAAAGCTAAGATTTATACTAAACAATTAGCAAAAAAATGGGGAGATCCAAAAACTTTGAATGTAATAGGAAGCCACCAATGATTGGTGGAAGTGAAATAAGGTCAATTGGATAGTGGAAGCGTAGAATTAAATGACAAAAAATTAGTCCAATGAATTTAATTAGTTTTTTACCAGCATAGGAAAAAAGCTAGCAAATAAAATAACACTTGCAACTATAGAAATGATGGTCAGAGCACAATGAATTCATTTTTTAACCCCAGCAAGAAATTTTAGAGCAAATCAAAAAATTAAAAACAGGGGTGAAAGGTTTGAAGACGCATTTGTTCAACATATAAAAAAATTCAAGAACAATTAATTAAACCATTGTATCACATAGTAAATACTGTTTTTGGTAATGGAGTGTTTCCTGAAATTTTAAAAACTCAATGTTATCCACTGTTCAAACAGGAGATAGGAAATCAACAAATAATTATAGGCCTATTGGCTAACAAGTTCTATAATAAAATAAATAATAGAAAAGTGTTTAAGGCACAGATATTAATCCTATCTGGAAAAGAATAAAAATTGCACCCTAATCAATTTGCCTTCAGAGAAACAAATTACCGAAAATGCTCTTTGCAGGGTCACAGAGGGAATCTAAAAAAATTAGATGAGGGTAAAAAAAGTGATAGGTATATTCCTTGATCTGCAGAAGGCATTTGAGTGTCACCAAATTCTGTTGACGTTGAACGGTAGGAATTAGGAGGTATACCAAATAGCCTGGTTAAACCCATACTTATCTAAAAGAAATCAGAGTGTAATCATCTCAGGTGAGGAGAGTGACAAACTAGAGATGGAATTTGGTGTCCCAGGGACAGTGCTCTCGACACTACTGTTTAATGTTTATATAAATGGTCTTATGTATGAATTGGAGGGAATTTTCTGTTTTGCAGATGACTCTGCAGCAATAGTATGTGGGGAAGACTGGGGAAACCACAAAAATAAATGCTGAACTAGCTTGCACAAAATTAAAAATGGCTGGACTATAGTTTGCTTTCTCTTAATATAGAAAACGAAGTTTTAACATTTTCCTTTCCTCTGAGTAAAGCCAAATTTTATAATCTAAAATTGCATAATTTCAATGTGATCTAGAATTACGATGTAAATGTGATAATGGGATTGAGAGAAAATCCTCGATAAAATACCTGGGAGTAATCAGATGAAACCTTAGTTGGAAGGAACATATTCAATATGTAACTGGTAAAATTAGAAAACTTATTTATAAATTCTATGAATTAAGAAACATTTTCGTTTTCATCTTTAAAATGGTCTATTTTTTCTCTAATAGAGTCAATAATAAATTATGGTATTGTAGTCTGGGGAGTACAGGAAGAACAATTATGTCTAAGCTCATAAATGCGAAAGTGGATTATAAAGATAATGCTCTTTAAGAAGAAAAGATATCCTACGAATCTGTATATATAGATAGCAAACTGTTATGTCCTAATCAATTGTATGTAAAATCAGTTATTAGATTCATGCTAAAAACACATACTACAGGGAGGATTTAAAACATGGTGTAAATACAAGAAATGCAGCTAATAATAATCTCTTTCTGTGCAATCCTAAACATACATTATGTCAAAAGCATATTTATTACATAGGTCCAAAGATTTACAATAGTCTACCCCATGCTATAAGAAATAGACCATACCATAAAGTAAAAAAGAAATTGTACAATGGATAATTGGGGGACTAAGTACACTGTAACCTTCATGCTTTGATGGAGGAAATAAAACATGTTTTTTTTGATTGTTACCTCAGAATGATATTTTTTCTTTTATATCTTAGAATTTTCCTAAAGTATTAATTTAAGTTAGTTAAAATAAATTGCTAAATGTTGTACCTTAAAATAAAATTGAAATGTGTAAGTGGGTGACACAGTATTCAGAATACCATCGTACCGAATATAATTTATTTAGTTTATATCAATATATATGTGGTTGTTAAGAGATATTATCAATAAGATATGTAAAATATATTGCTGTTACTAAACTAAATAAATAAATAAATATTTAATGCAACCGGGCATCATTTACTATCTTTATAATGTCACTTTCATACATCTTTTATGGTCCTGACATAACTGAACTAATACTCCCCTATTGACTAAAAATGACTTGAGTGCATTGTTCATTGTGCTCCACCTTATTTTCAGAGGCATAACCAATTTTTTGCCTCCAGCCTCTTTGTAGAGTCCAGATGGTACATGTTTGTTCCGAAAATATTTTATAACTTTTACAATATTTGCAGTTGCTGAAGCAATTTCCAAATCTTTTGCCAATAACAAAATGTGAGCTGAACATCCATTTTGTATTATGCCGATTTGTTTTTCTAGTTCGGAACGCATTTTCTTTACATTTCCTGTATTGTCCGTGACAAAACTCCTAACATGAACTTGAAATTGGTTTTCTGTTTTCCTTAGTGCCTCAAGTGCCATGTTTTTAAGGTACTCTGCAGTATGTGATTCTGCTCCCGTTTCAGTAGTATCCACAAGAACGACTCACCATTTTGGGTAATAATACTACAGCATACCAGAGGCTCCTTACGAACATTGCTCCATCCATCCATCCAGGGAAATACAAACTGTTTCTCCCTGTAATGTATTCCTACTCTCCTTCAAAATAATATCATCATACACTTCATTTAGAATAGGTCCTCCAATCTGATATGATCAGGGACCATTATAACCGGGCCCTAATTAATTCATCATTTTCTTAAATTCAGTATGATCAGCATGCAGAAAAGGTGTATTAGTTGCGTAGAAATATCTGCCTATTTTGAGGTTGTTCTTTAGAGTAATGTCTGAGGGTTGCAATTAGGCAATCCATACCCGGACCCAATATGCGGTTTGTTGGCACACACCGATAATCGCCATAAGAATATCAAGTCAGTGTGTACCTTTGGCTTGTAAAATGTATTTTTTGGTTATTTTCGGCTTTTGTGTTGTTAATTAATAATATTCAGATGGAAGTGATTACCTGAAGACACTATTGTTGAAAAGCAGAGGCTTTGGTGAACGGTATGCTTGAAAATACATCCCCATCTTTGTTTACATTTTTTATCAATGTATTTGTTACAGGTATAAAATGAAGTTGAGGATTGATCAGTGATTTAGATCCTTTTTACACTGAATATTTCTGAACTGAATTGTTCAATTGTTGTGCTCCTCCTGTTACGAATATGATATTATTTCGATTTGCTTTTACTCAGCTTTCCCAAATGCAGATGAAGCCCTATACAAGTTTAGAATCCATACATACTTTGAATCTGGTCATTTGGAAGGTGATAACAAAAATTCAGAATCATTTATATATTTTAGTTAGTCTAGTATGTTTTTCCTAGGCGCAGGTTTTTTCTAATGGGCACATGTACAGTTGCAAATCCTGAGTCATCAAGTGAATTATTATAAATTAGAATAATAATACATAAGAAGCAATTTATAACTCGATCTGTTCTATTATGTTTATTGCCACATTTGTTTATTATAAGAGACATTGATTTGATGTTTAAGAATATTACTTCCTCATTTCTGTAATAGTTCTTACAATCAGAACTTTTCAGGTCAAGATTCACAAAAGGCAAATTAAACCTTCAGATGTTTGGTACATAATTGAAAAGGAAAGCATTTGTACCTGCTACTGATTGTATGGCCGGAAACAGTGAAGTAGGTGGTCATATTGGTGCTATATTAGAGGCAATGGCCTCACAGATTTGAAGCTGTGTGGCCAATCAATCCAGTCAAATTTTTTATTGGACGACTTGCCTCTTGCTCAGTTGTTTTAAAAAATAAAATGTTTCAAATGAATATATATAACTAAATGTTTGTTTTTTTGTTGTTTTACTTATTCCAGTTGATTACTCTTAATTTAATACCAATTATAAAAAAATTACACAATATTGATATTTGTTTATAGTACAATTTCATAAATATCAGAATATCCAATTGTTACTATTAATAAATTACGATACCCTTTGAAGGTTGTAGACGATGTGGTAACTTGATTACTTCACCGACGTCCATCGCCTTGATGTCCTGAAAAGGTTTTCACGATGTTTCGAATGTTTGTATCTGCAATCGTCTGAATACAGTATTCACATTCAAAACATCGTGTAAACCTTTTCAAATACATTAAGACGATGGACATCCGAAACGAGAGTTATCAAATACAACACCCTTCACAAGACTTGATCGAGGCTTTCGATAATTGCCTGAAATATCTAAAAAGGGCCTACTGCAATTCTTTCAATTTGAAATTTCAATTGACGTTTTCTCGATCAAATCAAATGTAAAATACAAAGTGTGATACATCGTTGGAAAGTTAATTTTGAGTAGAAATAAAAAATTGCAAAAAATATACAGGGTGCTATTTGAAATAAAAAGTCACTTCCGGTCAAACCGGAAGTGACTTTCAAATTTTGTTTTTCTCAGTTGAAGGTTCCTTGAACGAATTGGAGATCATGAAATTTTCAAATTTTTATCTTTTGAAATGGCTGAGATAATCCATTGGAACAGGTATACCGGGACACCCGGTATATCCTCCGAACCCTGCTTTTATCATGCTGAATGAACCACGGGTCTCAAGTGAGGCGAATGATTCAGTAAGAGCATTCACAGAAATGTAGGTAGTGGCAATCTGGTCTACTGAATAGTGCATATGCGTACCACGCAGGCGATTCGGGTTGGAAGCTCGTTATTTAATTTTTTTTCATAATCGATTCCCGGAAAAAAAATATTTTATTTCATAGTCAAAAATGTATATACAGGGTGTCCCTGGACTTCTCGTTTCCTCTCGGGAATGTACAGATGGGGTCAAAATATCACCAGTACTTCATATAACTTTTGTTCCTAAAAGCCTTCGTCAGTTACAGGCCCTCAAAGTTACAAAATGAAAAAATGTTTTTCTTTGATAACTTCAAAGTGAATATCCACAATCATCTAAATTTTGGTGATTGACTAAACAAATGAATTCCTTCGATGAGCTTTCATGCAGGAGTCAGTTGTTTTCTACAAAGTCAGGAACGGATCACCCGATGGTCCACACCCCAAAACTTTGAAATGACAGATAATTTTTCAATAGTTTTCAACAAAAAAAAAGGTTACGTGACAATTTTCTGAATGAAAGTACTCGTGGAAAGTCGATCGAGCAACTATTCTTAATAAAATGCAGTTTTACTCGATGACATCAAACCCGATCGTCCACCATTATTTGAAATGAAAAATTTCACAGTAGAAATACTAATGCTAACGTTAATTCAACAACATTTATAACAGGGTAATACGAAATATGCCAAAATAAAAGTCGTAAAACAAAAGTACAGTACCTAGTTGAAAGTTTCATTCACAATGTAGATATTTTTTCAAATGAAATATCAAGTTATGTAGATTCGTGGTGTTTTGAACTAACAAGCTACCCACTATGAAATATCGAATTCAGTCCATATTTTGTATGTAATGGGAGGAATAAGACGTTTAGGTTGTGTTATCTGAATCTCATGAACTCAACATTTGGATGTTGCAAATTGTATTCACAGCTTAAATGTTGAGGAGTTTCATTGATAAGTATAATTTCATGGAGAAAATCTTTAACCGAAGATAAATTTAGCTGAAAAAACGCACATCGGAAGACATAACTAATAAAAGCAAACAATAAACTACAAAAACGGCTGCATATGAATAGGTCAAACATATCCGGTGAATAAATTTATGTTCCATTTCTTCCACAGATGTTGACAAAAACACCTTGTAGAAAGAAATAAAATTAGTGTGGAAAAAAAAATGACAACTGGAATGCGATTTTGTTTTGTTGGGTGGTGCGTTGTCATTGTATTGTCAATATTCTAATAGGACAGTTTGAAGTGTTTTGATATGGCCGAACAGTTTTCATTCAACGAATATGCAGATATGCATGCATTGTATGGACGAGCATTTGGTAATGCTGCAGAAGCCCGTCATCTGTATGTTGAGCATTTTCCCAATCGAACGTTACCGGCAAGAGAAACGTTCGAGCGTTCGATCGAGCGAGGGAGACAGGTATGTCCTAATGGATAATTAATTGGAGCCTGTTGTTTCATTTCGATATTATTGTAGGTTCAGTTTTGCCAAAACGAGGTGGTGAGGGCGCTCCTAGGCTGGCGTCACGTGTATTGGAGGAAAATATTTTGAAGCTGTCGCTGATGATCCTTCAATGAGCATCAGAAACCTATCAGAACAGTTCCATACATCCAAGTCCACTATTCATAGAATAATTAGGGAACAACTGCTCCACTCATATCACATCCAGAAGGTACATGCACCTGAAGATTTTCCAGCACGACTGGAATATGCCAATTGGTTCCTGGATAAGCAAAGAGAGGATATGACTTTTATTACTCGAGTTTTATTCACTGATGAAGCAGGTTTCAGTAGAGATGGAGTAATCAACTCTCATAATCTCCACATATGAGCCGAAGAAAATCCCATGGATATTGCAAACCAAACACCAACGGAAATTCAACGTGAATGTTTGGCTGGTATCAGGAAACCATCTTATAGGACCATTGTTCTACATGACCATTGAATGGAGAACGTTATTTGGAGTTCATTCAGAAACCTTTGAATGGACTTTGGAACATGTTCCATTGCAAACACGAAGAGATATGTGGTTTATGCATGATGGCGCTTTTAGTTTGATTTCGGGACCATCTGAACCAGATTTTCCTAATAGATGGATTGGTAGAGGTGGGCCATATTCATCCACCGTGGTCTCCGGATTTAAATCCATTGGATTTCTTTCTGTGGGGGCATCTAAAAAAGCCTCTTCGCTTTACACCTATTCACACCAGAGATGCTTATTGAATAGAATTACATTACATTTGTGAAGCCATAAAAACGACCCTGGCATGCTATTTCAAGTGCAGAGAGGGTGTTTGCCGACTAAGAAAATGTATTGAGAGAGACGGGTCATATCGAGCAGTTTTTGTGTGAATTTTGCATTTCTGTTTGCTCTTGAGGCTTGCGATTGATTATTTACACCATGAGTTTTGTAAGGTAAACGGGTTTTTGCTGATAAAATTCCGTCATGAACATTGTACCTATCATTTCATTTTTATTACAAATTAATCTTTTCGAATAATGGTAGACATCTCAGGTTGGATGTCAGTCAACAAAAATGCATTTTATCAAAAAATCGTTGTCTCGATCGATTTTCCACAGGAGTACTTTTATTCAGGAAATTGTCCAGGTAACCTTGTTTTGTTAAAACATATTGACAAATCCCAGTCATTCCAAAGTTTTGGGGTGTGGACCATCGGGGGTAGTCCGTTCCTGACTTTGTAGCAAAACAACTGACTCCTGCATGAAAGCTCATCGAAGGAATTCATTTGTTTAGTCAATCACCAAAATTTAGATGATTTTGAATATTCACTTTGAAGGTTATCAAAGAAAAACATTTTTCATTTTGTAACTTTGAGGGCCCGTAACTTGGTAACAAAGGCTTTTAGGAACAAAAGTTATATGAAGTACAGGTGATATTTTGACCCCATCTATACATTCTCGAGAGGAAAAGAGGAAGTCCAGGGACACCCTGTATATCCTCCGAACCCTGCTTTTATCATGCTGAATGAACACAGGTCTCAAATGAGGCGAATGGTTCAGTAAGAGCAATCACAGAAATGTAGGTAGTTGCAATCTGGTCTACTGAATAGTGCATATGTGTACCACGCAGGCGATTCGGGTTCGAAGCTCGTTATTTTTTATTTTTTTTCATAATCGATTCCCGGAACAAAAAATATTTTATTTCATAGTCAAAAATTTATATATATTTCAGGTTGTTTAGCGAGTTAAAAATCGGTGAATGATCATCCCAAGTAGCATTTTAAGTGGACGGAACATAGTGGCCACGATTCTGGAGAAATTTGAAGTGATTGGCCACAACCACTGCCACATAATATACACGGTTCTATCACGGCTACCAAAATGGGAAACACTTTTTTGGTGGCTACTACGTTCCGATCTACGTTCCTGGATCTCAGATAGCTACATTCCAACCTCGTTGTGGTCACCTGGCAAAAACGTGGATATGTAGTGGCCGACACTAGACACGTTAAACAACTGACTGCTTTGTGTAAATAATATGTAGCTCGATCTCTGTTCAGCAACATATTTTTGTGATAAATGTTCCTCATTCTTTCATTTTGCCTGATTCATTCCTAACACTTGATCAACTTCAAAAATATATAAGATATAAACATACCAACGCGTAAGTAAGTATATTAAATTTGGATACTTCTGATCGTGATGAAATTAAAACGATTGAAAGTTTTTTGTGAAATATGGGTGTTGTAGCTCGATTGTGAGCACGCGTCATCTGAATACACTTTATTTAAGGAAAACGTTATAATTTTGGAAATAACTCGCCTCTGAAATTATGTACTTAAATCCCTCAAACATTGTTTTATCAATCTTGGTTAGATGAAACAAATACGTAACAAATTACTACGTTTGATGCAGTGCTGATGACAAATAAATCTTTATTGAATATTTCGATCATTTCTCTAATAATGGTGACCCAGCATATTCCTGTAAATATGGCAGCTTTTGGAGAATATAACTTTAAAGTGTAAATATTCTACTCTAAAGCTCCTCCCATCATAAAGTGCCCAGTGGAACTAGATTATTAACTTTTCCACCACTGGAAAATGGCACCCACGTCGCAGACCCATGACTCACCACTTCAAAGTTATAACCTAAAAATTACAATAGGTCTCATACCTATGAAAGGCGAGAACACGTCGGGCTATTATAACCTGCCACTTCAAAGTTTTAACCTCGAAATTGCGGGTACATGTTCATTAATCGTTAAAAAAGGACATGTAGCAAGTATAGTGGATTTATGCAGCTCCAATCAACAATTATCAAGTAACAATTATCATTTAACAAGTAATGAAAATGATGGCATTTATGCAAACAGAATTAACAATTGAAGTATAAATATTAAGCAGGAGGAGCACAAGTCAAAGATCCGATCTATTTAAATTTACCTTTTTATACAAAATCAAGAAAAAGTTTCTATTGAATACGCATAACCCATTTTATTATGAAATTCAGTTTCACTAAAGTAAAACGAACTTTTTGTAAGCACAATAAAATAATTTGAAAAATTAGGTTAGTTTTCGTCATCGCGCTGACCAATCCACGGTCACTTCAAAATCAAGGAAAATTGTCTATTGAAAACGCATAACCCATTTCATATTGAATAAAATCATTCATGTTTCACGTAACAGGTAAAACAAACTTTTTGTAAGCCATAATAAAATAATTTGAGAAAACTTAGGTTAGCTTTCGTCATCGCGCGGAAGCGTGAATTTTGAAGGTTATTGTAATTTGTAGTGACTTTTATTAAATGCGAACTGTGGTTATCACTTATGGAGATAGCAAGAACATGGCAACCATCACCACATATCACAATCAACTGCCTGCCACATGGAAGGTTTTATGGAAGTTACCAAAACGTCAAGGAAACTATCATACTCTCTTGAAAGTGACTGTGACTTCTAAGTGATATTTAAGAGGTACATGATGGTTACCGCAACGGTTATTTTCCACTTTTAAGTTTGAAAACCTTTAAAGTAATTTGCTCAGTGGCCATAATGTTTCAGACACCTCAAATGACACTAATAAGTTTTAGAACTGTGGAGTGGCTACCATAGATGGGAATTACGTGACTACAACCATACACATATAAAATTTTAGTTATTCTTACTGTATAGTGGTAGATTTAGTGGTGATTACGTGATAACCACCGAGTCGAAGTTGCAGTATCAGTTTTCGTCACTATAATGCTGCTTGGGATTATTGTTCCTTTGATATAAAATAAACATTGTTGTCTCAAAATAGTCTGAACTGCAACAAATTCAATGTTGAAAGTGGAATGTTGAAAGCTGAATGTTGAAAGTTGAACGAGGTATTTTTCAGAATCTATATGATGTCAAACGAAGAAACTTCAATGACTTGGAAGATCGTCACGTTCAGTTTTTTAAAGAATTGCTTGGAGAGAATAGGACGATCACCGATCAAGAAAACATGGAGAAATACAATCAGGAATGGATGCGATGCGTCAGAGGTGAATTAATATAAAAAAATCTTATGTTGGGTACCACAAAACAACCGTTTAGGTTTCAGTTCGCTGGCTCTCAAACCCAAGACCACAGAAGAAGTATCAAAAATATTATCTTTTTGCAATGATAATAACTTGGCTGTTTGTCCGCATGGTGGAGGTACTGGATTAGTTGGAGGAGCAATTCCAGTTTTTGACGAAATAGTCATATCGGCAGAATTGATGAATGAAATTATAGATGTGGATGACAATTCCGGTGAGAATACAATTCAAAGCAGAAATCTTATACAATATTATCGCAATTGGTCTCAAAATTAGTATTTCTCTATAAAAAAACAATAATGTACTTTTAATTCACGTATTATGATAATATTGATTTGAAATTACCAAGTTGTAAAAATTGTTTTGGACAAATATCATTCACTATTGTTTCACAGTTAGTAAATTATCACTTATTGTTTTCAAGATGATTTACTCTGGTTATATTATTGGAACCTTTTCTGTTCTAAATAACAATAGGCTACCTCATCGAGGCAAAAACCCAAAATAACGAATTTTTTCCAATCAAACTTGAAATGAATTGCCCTCTTATGTTAGCTAACCTCATGTTGTGGTTACTGGCAGAGTTTCTGTTTATTTCAAACAAACTAATAACGGACAGTTAATGGGGACTCTTGAAAGTATAGCCATAAACTGCTTCTCTAAAGATTGAAATTCGCAGGTAGATTTATATAAGAGAACTGCAATAAATAAACCAAGACTCCTTGCAAAAGTTTATCAGTTTTCTGGGAGCTAACTTCCTGATATCTGAGAACGTTAGTGAAACCCCTTCCAGGAACTTAAGCCTTTTGCAAACGGCACAGTTCACTGTCCCGTTACCAGGGGACAGTGAACTGTGCCGTTTCAAGTCTTTCTCGTTCAACTGTTTAGCTTTCCTTGGCGATGGGCTCAGAAGCCTTTTCGCTTGTCAGCTTCCCATATGTATCTCACAAATGCATACTTTAATGTACGTGTATATAATCCCAAAAGATTTCTATTTCAGGTGCATTGGTTTGTCAATCAGGATGTATTCTAGAAAATATTGATAAAAGGCTAGCTGAAATAGGTTTGATGGTACCACTAGATTTGGGTGCCAAAGGTTCCTGCCATATAGGGGGAAATATTGCTACAAACGCAGGCGGTTTGAAACTATTTCGGTATGGCAATCTGCATGCAAATGTACTAGGTTTAGAAGTGGTAAGGAAATTTCTAAAGACAAATCCAACTGGATGAATAAAACACTGTTCAAAAAAAATAATATATAACAATATTTGCTTTGTACTGTTTCCACATTCCCATACCATTATATCACTGGCAAATTCTATATATATATATATATATATATATATAAAAGAAAGTCGTGTTAGTTACACTATTTATAACTCAAGAACGGCTGAACCGATTTGGCTGAAAATTAGTGGGGAGGTAGCTTAGAACCAGGAGACGGACATAGGATACTTTTTATCCCGTTCGACCGTGTTCCTGTGTGACGTGACATAAAACGTCAAATAACGGGATAACGAAAAAACGGGATGACAGGATAAGGGGATAACGGGATAAAGAAAAAACGGGATAACGGGATAACGAAAAAACGGGATGACAGGATAAGGGGATAACGGGATAACAGGAAAACGGGATAACAGGAAAACGGGATAACAGGAAAACGGGATAACGAAAAAACGGGATGCAGGATAAGGGGATAACGGGATCAATGAAAAACGGGATAACAGGAAAACGGGAATAACGGGATAACGAAAAAACGGGATGACAGGATAAGGGGATAATGTGATAAAGAAAAAACAGGATAACAGAAAAACGGGAATAACGGGATAACGAAAAAACGGGATGACAGGATAAGGGGATAACGGGATAAAGAAAAAACGGGATAACAGGACAATGAGATAACGGGACAACAGGAAGCGGAAGGAGTCAAAAGCATAATCTAGAAGGAACAACATAAAGGAAAACATAAAAAAAGAGAAATTCTACGTGGACGAGAGTTTTCGGGAAAAGTATTTTACGGAACATAGAAATTTGGACAGGACAACGTCTGTCGGGTCAGCTAGTATATAATAAAAATGAATGTTGTTTGTGTTGGTAAGCTCATAACTTGCGAACAGCTGGACCGATTTGGCTAACTTTTTTCGGGAAAACGGGAATACGAACAAAAAAACGGAATAACGTTTTTTCGTTATCCCGATATTCCAATAACAGGAATACGGGAAAACAGAATAACGGGATAATGGGAAAACGGAAAAACTGGATAATGGGAAAACGGAAAAACTGGATAACGGGAAAACTGAAAAACGGGAAAACAGGATAACTTGGTAACGGAAAAACAACAAAGGCATAACAACAACACAAAAAAAAAATATAGAAAAAAGAAATTCTACGCGGAGAAGAGTTTTCAGGAGAAAAAAATTTAGGGAATATAGAAATTTGGACAGGACAACGTTTGTGGGGTCAACTAGTTATCTTAATATAAACAGTGAATTTTCAGGTGAAGGCTAATGGAGATATTATAGACTGTATGAGCTCACTGAAAAAAGATAATACAGGGTATCACTTGAAGAATATTTTTATTGGTTCAGAAGGAACTCTTGGTTTCATAACGAAAGTTGCTCTTCAGTGTCCACCAAGACCTAGAAATATTAGCGTGGCATTTTTAGGTGGGTACATGAAATACAGATAGACCATGAAAATTCAGTCAATAATATTTGCATTTCTCGATATTTTTAAGGTCTACAAAATTTCCCGAAAGTTTTAGAAACTTTCAAAAGAGCCAAACAGGAACTTGGTGAAATTCTTTCAGCATTCGAAGTATTAGATACTCCAACAATGGAATTTGTTAACGAAAGACTCAGTATGAACTCCCCAATAGGAACCTATCCATATTATTTAGTTATAGAAACGTCGGGGAGTAATGAAGAACATGATAGTGAAAAACTTCACAGCTTTTTAGAATTATGCTTGGAAAAAAATATGGTTTTAGATGGTACTGTTGCTACAGAACCACATAAAGTAAATGTGAGTTTTTTATATTTATTCAACAGTCCCTTATTCATTTTAATCCTGGTTCTATTCAATTAAATTTCCCAGGCAATTTGGTCTATAAGGGAGAAAATACCTGATGCTTTTAAAGACTGTGGGTACTTGTTTTGTTATGATGTGTCTTTACCATTGGAAAATTATTACGTCTTGGTAGATGATATGAGAGAACATATGAACAAACTTGCGAAAAAAGTATTTGGATTTGGGCATATGGGTAAGTTCATAGATTTATCAATATAATGGTGAGTTTAAGTAGAATATTATCATTTTCAGGAGACAGTAATCTTCACCTTCAAATAGAAACCACAGTATTCTCCAAAGAAATAAAAAATCATATTGAACCATATATTTTTGAACGTACAAAACAATTAGGAGGTAGTATAAGTGCAGAACATGGTATGGGTTTCATGAAAGCTAGATATTTGAATATGGCTAGGCCACTAAATACTGTGAAAGCTATGGAAGATTTGAAAAATGTATTCGATCCCAAAGGCATCATGAATCCCTATAAAGTGTTACCATGGTAAATCCCTATTTTCACTGAATATAAACTATATAGCAAGAAGGTCTTTGGTTTCATTTTGTAGTTGTCCAAGAACTGGTCCAAATCCTAGATCCCCATTTATGAATATAACACCTGGGCTACGCATATTTTTGTAAGCTTGTATAACACTGAAAAATAAAAAAAGGAAAATTGAAGATTATTCTACATATTCAGTAGCAATCACAATAGAGTTTTGATGGTTTGAAAATAATATATTTAATAGAACTATTTTAGATTTCAGTGAATATTTTCAATTACACTGAAATAAGAAAACAACTGGATTTAGGTGATAGAACATATAACTAAGAAAAAAAATGCATTTTATAGGCTATGCAAGTATATAATATACTTCCACAAATGATATTTTTTGTAAAAAGAAACTTTTTAAAAACAAGCATTTATTTCCATGAAGAATGCCTATTTTATCTTTGATCCAAAATCATTTTGTGGCTAAGGCTTCAATATTGTTATTTACTTATATAAAAATAGAAAAACTTTACACATTTACATTTAATAAATAATGTATTCTTTATTTTCCATGCATTTGATAAAAGCCTGTCTCAAGAAGTATTTTTTACCCAAATAACGATTTTGAATAGAACATGTTACTTGATTTGAAAAGCTGTTTGCCATCATGGAGCTAACGGTATATTCTTTAATTTTGTGCAAAAATCTATATTTACTGCCCGCAAAATCCTCCCAAATACCTATTTGATACTTGCTTTATTAGCTTCATCTGTTATGTATGAATGTATGTAACGCAATCTTTGAAATTAATTTTCATCCACTTCCAGACGTCCGAATTATTTGAAATTTTGCACACGTATTAAGACTCAATGACAATACAATAATTTCATAGCTATAAGTTGGTATTCTCGCTAAGATCTTCAGAAAAAAATAATTTACATTATAAAGATATGTAAATGTGCTAGCTGTTCTCAGCACATTCACCAACATTTTGTAAAAACTACCATCCCATGTGTATGAATCAATGGAAGAGTTTTTCTCCCGTAGTCTTTTTTAGTCTTTGTAGCAATCAGGTCTAAAAATTTTAAAATAATAAGAATAAAGTCATTGATAAAAAAAAATGTCCTCCTATGTGAAAAAAGCGTGGGGTGCTCTCTACTTACTTTTCATAATGATATCAAGATAACTGATATCAAGCACCTCACACTTTTTTTACATAATGGCATTTTTTTGGACAATGACTTTATTCTTTTTATTTTTAACTTTTTAGTCCTTATTGCTAAATAAGCGGTTTTTTACATTATTTCAAACTATAATTTTATTACATAGAATCTCAAATGTGGGAACCCAAACAACACACATACATCCATCGGATGTCCATTTTGTATCCATCATGTATCCGGTTGTCCATGGACGTCCATTGGATATCCATCTTGTATAAATCCAATGGACATCAAAATTTGTACATACATTGGACATCCATTTTGTAGTTGTACAATGGACATCAAGTGCCGCCACGTGGTCATTGAACAAACTAAATGAACGGAGCTCAATCACATAACAAAACACACCCTGTCATTTGACCTTGCCCTCGGTTCAGTATGGCGGTGTTTTCAAATTAACCCATTACATTTAAAGACATAATAAATAAAAGTTGAAGACCTAACCCAACCTATGCATCCAGTGAAAGTAGAAATTGCATTTACATCATTAATCAAGAATTTTCTTGATCACCCCCTCTGGTGGCTCTGGTTTATAACAATCAGCTGTGCGAAGATGAGGGCGCTCGCGTACGACTATACGTGACATGACATAAAGTGACGTCAGTGAAAATTGTTTGGAAGGGAACGCCAACCGCCATTTTACTTTTATTGATATCAATTAATGGTATTCATCATCAGAGTAAAACCTTTCACGAAAAATATTATTTACTGTGTCAGCATCCAGGCACAGCATGAAAATCTGTATTTTTATCCTGTGATCAAAGTGAATATCAGCATCACAGGCATTCATCGTTGGTGTTCGTAAACAAATAGTGTGTGCTCCTTGCTGTGTGAGATCTGAACACGGTCTGAAGAACTCTATTTCGCCAAATTTGGGTGAGTACCTTTCAACCATTTTGCTTTATTACCTATGCAATACGTGTTTTGATTTGTATAATATATGGATCATAATTGTCAACCAAAATTCAAAATTGTTGATAAACATTACAAGCAGTTTAGAATAGAATAGAATAGAAAATTTCTTTATTTCAGATCATGCCTAACAATGATTAACAATCTTTGATAAATATAAAATGAAATGACGTCAGTACAACTTGTGAATTATCACCATTACATACAGTAAGATATATTACATTATCGGTAGATGTATTTATAGTATTCCTGTAGACTATAAGGTTCAATTTCAGTAAATAGTTTTTTCACATTAATTTTGAATATCTCCTTCTTACTAATCCCTTTATTTCTACTGGTAATTTATTGAACAATTTGATGCATGTGTAATGAGGACTCTTTTCAAACAGACTTAGTCGATGAGTAGGTAATGTTAACATGAGATTCCTTGATCTAGGTTCTTGAATCGTATTGTTCGTGAACTCTTCTTTATTGCTGAATAAAAAGGTTAGGCATTCGTATATATACAACCCATATATTGTTAGCATATTTTCTGATTTGAACACTCCTTGCATGTCTGTCTGAAGTTCATTTTTTTATATTCTTAATACTCGTTTTTGTGAAGTGAATACTCTTTTTTAATTTTTGAATAAAAAGGTTAGGCTTTCGATAATCGATTCACAGTTTGAGTGGTAGATGGTTTTCATTGTATGGTAATTAAGGTGCTTCTTTATAACCCTTATGGCATAGGTTACTTTGCTCAATTTGGAACATAATGATATTATGTGACTTGACCAGTCTAGGTGTTCATTGATTGTGACACCCAGAAACTTAGCTTCATTGACAAATTTTATGTTGTCACCGCTTAGGTTCACGTTGGTTGGAGAATCAATCACATACTGTTTTGTCCTAAACAATATTGCGTTTGTTTTGCTTTCATTATTAGAAATGGTACGAGAAATAGTCAGGTGGGAGCTTCTCTGGCTCCTTCATCAAATTCATCTTGCTTAGAAGCCAGAAATGTTTCCGGTAGTGACAGTAGTCATAATAAGAATATTTCTTCTCAATCTGAATTAATTATCAACGAGGGTATTCTCAACAATGATGAGGATGAACATGAACCCAATTTCTTGTTTGATGATCATGATGATAGTGTGGATGAATTTGAAGTAGAATGGCAAATACCTCGGCTATACAAACTGGTCCAATCCTTGATCAAACTCAGCCAGAAAATGATCTGAAAATTCTACTTGCAAATTGGGCCTTTAAACATAACATTACTTATTCTGCACTCTTTGATTTATTAGTTATTCTAAAACTCACTACATCTCTCCCTATTGACTCTCGAACCCGGACAGTATCACCATTTTGGCTTTGAAAATTGTTTGAAAACATTGATGCATCAGGTCTCCGAAGGAATATCTTTTGAATCGAATATTGTAGGGAAACATTGACGCATCAGGTCTCCGAAGGAATATCTTTTGAATCGAATATTGTAGAAGTTAATATTAATATTGATGGTTTGCCCATAACCAAAAGCTCTGGAAGTCAATTCTATCCAATATTGTGTAATTTATACAAAAATAGAAATAGAGTTTGTGCAGTAGGTATATATCATGGTACAGAGAAGCCTGCAGAAGCAGAAGCTAACGAGTTTTTAAAATATTTTATTGAGGAAGCATCCTTCATTTCAAACAATGTTTTTTTTTAGAAGCAGCTGAAAAAACGTTGACATATACAGATAGGAAATCAGTGGAGGACGCTATCAAAAAATATGTAAGAAGAGCCAAAGAAAGAAATGCATATGAATTAAAAGCTGAATCTGCTAACTAATTTTTTTTGTGTTCATGTATCTTTTCTTTGATATAGCAAAAATATTTCGGTTATGTTCCTTACTTGGTTATGTTCCTCTTTGAAAATAAGTCAGATTTCCTTTTAATAGTAAACAACTGTAACAAACACTCCTGTATATGAATATTATTCAATATGTTTGTGAGATATAATCATAAATCATTTAATAATAAACATTTTATGAATAGTATTTTTTTATTCAATCTGAGATAGGTAGTTGGGCACCTGGTCCCTATATACTATTTGCTACTATCAAACTACTACTATAGCCAACCTAAACAACATATTTCCAATAAATCACTGGATGTCTGATGGACTCCAATGGATTTTCATGAATAAATATAGTTGTATATTAGTCTGGACTGGATATAAACTGGATGTCCAATGGAAATCCATTGGATGTCTGATGGGTATTCAATAGACTTCAATTGGAATGGACATAAATTGGATCTTAATGCAAATCCATTGGATGTCTGATGGATATACAATGGACTTCCACCTGGAATGGACATAGAATGGATCTTCAATGGAAATCCATAGGATGTCTCATGGGTATCCAATAGACTTCCAACTGGAATGGACTAAATTGGATCTCTAATGAAATCCAGATCTGATGTTATCATGTATTCAATGGGACATGTATCATCCAATGGATTCCATTAGACATATACTGGAGAATGCTGTACATCCAATGGATGTCCAGGGTATCCACAGCTGGATGTCCATTGGTTGTCCGATGGATTTACTTGTCTGGGAATGCATAAGAAAATGTCGTTACAGACAGAGAAATTTGGAGTAAAATTGTAAAAATGAAATCATGCTTACTTTTTTCGAAATTCTGTGGAAGAATTTAATAGTTCTTCTTGTGTGGTAACATTGGTTCTTCTTGACTGTCTTTGTGTTCTCACTTCTTCACTGACATTCAATAACAGAACAATATCAGGTTTGAATAAATCTTCTGGCCAATTGTAAATTTTGTTACCCTCGGGTGGCATATTATCGGTTTCCTCATTATCTTGTACTGATTGAGCCATAGCATAAGCAGCTGTAGAATGCCAAAACCTGCAGTAAGATATTGCATATTATAATAGCATATAAACATGTTATAATACACAAATACAATACTTGTAAAAATTAGTCTAGTTGAAAGGTATTTTTTGAAAAAGTTATTGATATAGTTTTGTTACACGGTACAAAAATGAAATGAAAATTGAATTGATGTAGAAAATATTGAAGTCAATAATTTGTATTCATTATTTGGCTTTGTTGTTGATAGAAAACATAAAAATAAGAAAAGTTTCTGGATATAACCTTTTTTTTTTATACAATAACTTATGAAGGCAGTTTGGCTACACTGTGGTTGAAAATGGCTCAAAAAGTTACATCGACAAAATCTTTACAAATCTGAGAAATGAATGGTACAAAATAGGTGTGATTGACTCTTGTCTATGCGATCACTATGATCAATACACAATTACTAAATCATTTTCCCTCTGGAAAACGTCTGGCAAATCTAAACCGCCTAGGTACTGGATCAATCACCAAATAAAAATTATTAAAAATAAAGTTCAAGCATTAAAAACAATATACAAATGATCCTATACATGAAACAAAAGTTTTCCAAAACCTTTTTTGAAATCTGATAATAAAATCCGAGATAACTCGACTATGATTAATTTTGAAATGAATGAAAAAACTCGATCATGATAAATTTACACCCAAAGAATTTAACATGTAATATTTTCGACTGTGGGTGAAGCTATAATAAATAAGCTATCACAAACTAGTTTTAGTTTTATTTGACTGTCTAAGATGGATAAACCAAAAGTATCAATTCTTTTTTTATGGAACCTATCATACATGAAGAGGTCAAAAATGCCATTTTTCAACTATGCTCAATATTTGTAATCCAAATAGTTAAGTAATGAAGGAAAGATACTTTTCAATACTTGCATTGAAGAAGGCAACTTCCAGATGCTTTCAATATTAAAAAGGTGGTATTATTTAAAATTAATGGCCTATATCAATAGTGCCTTCCTTTCTATGGTAAAATATTTGAGATCATTAAAAAAAATGGTCATACAACTATTTCCAAATAACTTTAGTTCAGGAAGTCAACATCAACAATACATGCATTGAAGCGAGTAGTTCATAATATCATCGAGGAATTTTAAAATGGTGAACACACTGCAGCTGCTCTGTGTGACTTGACCAATTTGTCTCATTCCATTCTTATTAGAAATTCATCACTCTCCCTTCTCACCTACTATAAATCAAACGGACAACAATATGTTATAATAGATTCTAGTAAAATAACTGATCTTAAAGTAATTAAATACTGAGTTCCTCAAGGTTCTGTACTAGACCCATTCCTATTTACCATTTGTATAAATGATCTCTCCTCATATATATTATATGGCTGCCTAGCTTTTGAAGATGACACAACCCTCAGTAGCTCCACTAAAAATAGTGTCGACCTATGTACCATCATCATTATGGCTCAGAAAAAAGCTGAAACTTGGTTTAGAAAAAATAATCTCAAACTGAATAAGAATAAAACACAAACCATTTTATTTTCCTCGAATACCTAAGAAGTATAAGGTAAGAGTGTTAAATTTATACATTTGACTATGTCAATGTCCAATTGGATCTTATGACAATAAATATTATTATTATTATTAATCACTTTAGATGGAGTAGCTGTGTGTGGACATCTCAAAATACATATTTCTAATCCAATAACTGAAGAGTTTTGTCGGTTTGCATGCTTTATTATAAACATATTATGCTTTCTTTCATTCCCGAATTTCTTACAGCACAATGCTCTAAAAAGTTTTTGTTTTACAAAAAAGAAGCAATAAGAATAATCCTTAGGACATGGTACACTGACACTAAAAAAACTGCAAAAATCGATCTAAAATTCTCTTAATATAAATATTCATAATGTACTACCTACTTATGTCAAGAACTTGGGATTTCAATAGTTTTAAAAACACATGCGATTTTATTTGTCCTCAAATATACGTGAATAAGTGCGACAAACTTCAGGGGGTGATTCTGCATGAAAAAATAATGACAGTTTGCTATATAACTTTTGTCTGCAAATGCTTCGTTTTCCGAGATACAAGGTGTTTTTTCTTAAAAACTGACTATTTAATTATTGCTCTGAAACCGGTCGAGATATGCAAATGAAATTTGGTGAGTTATTGCGTATTTTTTGACATCATTGGCCCTCATACGGGTAATGATATCAATTTTTTAAAGAAAAAAATGGTACGCCACTGAGATATTTCAAATTAAATTTTTGAATTCCTCGTTCAATTTGTGACAAAGAATCTCTCTTGCCTTTTTTTCGTATGGGGCGTCGTTTTTATGCAGAAAAAATAAAACATCTTAACGCGTATTTTTCATTTTTTTTAATACATTATCAAGAACTATCCAATAAAATAACGTTAAACCAGAACAATAACAGAAAATAACACTAATAAATAAATAGGCGCAAAGCTACAACAAATGTTCAAAATGACCTCCCTCAGACGTGATACAAGATTCAACTCTTTGCCTCATTGATTGTCGTATTCGCGCGAATATTCCTGGTGTATTTCTTATTATCTCACAGCCGGCTATAATTCGATTCCTCAGGTCTTCAATATTTTCAACGGGAGTGGAATAAACTAATGACTTAAGAAAACCCTAAATGCAAAAGTCTAGAAGATTTAAATCCGGAGATCGAGCAGGCCAATGTTCCGTACCTCCTCCTACCTATCCAACGATTTGGATATACTGTATCTAAGTAATTACATACAATAATGCTAAAATGGACTGGTGCACCATCATGCATGAACCAGAAGTGTTGTCTCAGCTGTAGAGGAATTTCTTCAAGAAGAAGAGGTAACTCTTCCTGTAGGAAATTAAGGTAAGAGTCGCAGGTTAGTCGTTGTGGGAGGAAATATGGACCGATTAAATGATCATCAAGAACCCCAAGCCATACATTTACTGAAAACTGATGCCCAGAGGTGATTGTTATGGAAATTTCGTATACACTGTCGTCCAAAATTAGCCTCGTCAGTAAACAAAACGCCATTTGATAAATTAGGAATTTGAGCGATTTGATGAAGAATCCAATGACAAAAAACTAGGCGCGGAAAAAAGTCTCTAGGTAGTAGAGCTTGCACACGTTGAATATGAAACTGATACTGATAAGAATTTTAAATACAGTGGAGTTGCTTGCATTCAGAATGTTGGCAATTTGTCGAGTACTTGTTTCAGGTGACTCCGCAATTAACTCGAGAACTGCTTCTTCTAGTTGCACAGTTCGTACTTCTCGAGGGCGCCCGCAGTCAGCCGTTTGTTTCTTAAATGTACCATTTTCGCGTAAACGTTGGTGAAGACGAGCAAATATTGTATGTTGGGGTACCCTACGTCCTGGATACAACTCAGCATACAATCGTCGAGCTTGCCGACCATTTCCATTACTTCGACCATAGACAAAATGCATGTGACAATTCCGCATTTGTATAATTTTCCATTCTTTTCGATAAAAGAAAAATTAATTACTTATTATCATTAATGTTATACCAAACTAAAAGCTTAAAAATGAAGAAACGCTAATTTGACCTTTTGTTGAAATATCCGTATTTAACAGAATGTTGACAGTAGCCTACTAGCATCGCTACTAGATAATGTATTAAAGTAATGACAAATACGCGTTTTATTTTTTTGCATAAAACGGCGCCCCATACGAAAAAAGGCAAGATAGATTTTTTGTCACAAATTGAACGAGGAATTCAAAAATTTGACTTTTCTTATGTGTTTTTACCTCCTGAACAAGAATCTAAAAAAAAACGCGGCGGTCTCATACCGTTTCCGAGATATATTGACTTTCTCCTTCTGCAAGGTCATTTTTAACCGACGAAACCAAAAAGGAGGAGGTTCTCTAGTCGACGCGTATATATTTTTATTTTTTTATGTATGATCACGCATAATTTTTTACTAAGACGTCCGATTCCGATAATTTTTTTCAGTGGATAGGGTGTACTTCGAAGTTGGTCCCATTTGAATTTAAAAGATGAAATCCACATCTAAGGGTAGCAAAATGAAGGATATTGATCACTCACCCTCTGAATTCTGGTCCGTTAACCGATTCTATCAGGCATAACTTGGTACTGGGTTCTTCGATTTGGATGATTCTTTTTTTATTAGATAGGGTATACCTCATAGTTGATCATATTTGAATTTCGAATGGAATTATTCACCCTTACGGGTAGAAAAATAGGGAATAGTAATCATTTGAAATATCTTATTAATTGCTTGTAAAAAAATGCGCAATAACTACCTCTTAAAACTCACCAAATTTCATTCGCATATCTCGACCGGTTTCAGAGCAATAAATAAATAGTCAGTTTTTAAGAAAAACTTTTCTGTATCTCGGAAAACGAAGCATTTGCGGACAAAAGTTATATATCAAACTGTCATTATTTATTCATGCAGAATCACCCACTGAAGCTTGTCACGCTTATTCACTAACACCCTGTATATATTTTCTACAGATGAGGAATACATAGCTGCCCTATTGTCCTTGCCAAAATTAACTTAACATTGGATTCACTTTCATCTTGTGATTGTTGGTTTGATTAATGTTTTTTTGTGTATTTTTTATATTATTTTTTCAACATTAGTTTTAATCTTCAAGCTTAAGTTGAAAATGTAATTTCATAAACTTTTCGTGTAACCTATTGAAGCATATCTTATTTGCACTCATTTGAATGCAATAAAAGACAAATGAACTATATATCTATCTTAAATTACAATAGGCGAGATCACAAACTCACAAATTTGGTTCATATGTGCTTGAAGTTGAAATATAGTGATAAAATATTATGTATTCATTGTTTTTCCTAGAAGATATTGTGTAATATTCAAATAAACGCTGCTCTAAAACCCTCAAATTCAGTTCCCGTTTCCCGAGTTGCCAGTGTCACTATTTTGCGGAACTCCTGAGGAAATGTTATTCTGTTCTATCCTATGAATAAAATAAGGGGTCAATTCTCGAGATCGATAGTTCCCGGAGCGTACACTTTCGCGAACACCTGTTTCATTTTGTTACATGTCAATAATGTATTTCCTTCCCACTTTTCGTTCGCAAACGTATACGCTCCGGGGAACGATCAATCTCAAGAATTGAACCCCAGAACTTGTATCAGCATGTGTTATATTGAAATCAAGACTTCGTATTTAATAGCTGTTATTTTTGAATAATATGTATGTATACCGAGTGCTATGTTATTATTTTTTCGTCCTGCTCACATTGTAAAGAAATATTATGAATAACACTTGGCAACGCTGTAATTTCTGGCACTCTTGGTGATAGGCAAGTAACCAGTGTCACTATTTTGAGGAACTTTCGAGGAAATGTTATTCTGTTTCATCGTATGAATGAAACAACTTGTGTCAGCATGTGTTATATTGAAATGAAGACTTCTCATTTGATAGCTGTTCTTGATTTAGTTTATCTTGAATAATATGTATGTATTCCCAGAGCTATGTGATTTTTTTGTCATCCTGCTCACATTGTAAAAAATATTATGAAAAACGCTTGGCAACTCTGCGAACGGTGATAGATCTGAACTTGTTACGTCCATCCTGGCGCGTTTTCCGCAGTGTTCAAACAGGATCATTTCTTTGGGATTTTTTTTTTTTTGAAAAACTTCTTAAAAAAAAACCAACTCCTTTTTTCGTCGTTCTGGATATTGTGGTATTTTTCCAGAAATTAGTGATCTCACCTATTGAATATTTTCTTCTCCAGCAGGAAGTGCGTAGGTCGGACTGGTAGTAAATGGTTGTGAGAAATCTAGGCACAAAGGAACCACAGAGGTATAATGAATGGAATCTTATTTGTACTAATTTGAATGCAACAAAAGACAAATAACTAATATCTATCTAAAATTACAATTGAATATTTTTTTCTCCAGCAGGAAGTGCATACATAGGTCGGACCGGTAGTAAATGGTTGTGAGAAACCTAGGCACAAAGGAATCTCTAACAAAATGAATATTATTTCAATTTTGGTGCCTTCCCGAAATAGTCCTTATAAAACATATTGGACTAGAAAGAAAGGGAGTATAAGTGTATACCACTTGGCATCAGGAGTAATTTTTTGTAAGTCCTGTCAATCTTAAATATTTTCAGCGCTGCGGCGTTGCCGCTTATATTGAAAAGAGGTAACAACTTTGATATTTTAAATGAGACACCCTAAAGATTATTGCATTTTTCGCTTTGCTATCGCTTTACTATCATTTTTGTATAATACTTCTTTATACCTATCTCAAGCGGTTTTCGAGAAATTCAATGATTTTCTTATTTTTTTGCAAAACATAGCTTTAATTAAATATTTATTAGTGTGGTATTTGGATTCGTACAACGCTGAAATTTTAGGTGTAGTTCACCAATGTTCTGTGCATCAGTTATGTCTAAGGGAATTCGTTCTCCATTATACAGGGTCGTTCATAATTTGTTATTTTTCCAATACATACAAAAATGGGGAAACGTATTTTTTTTCAAATGGAACACCCTGTATATTATCGAATATCCTGAAATACAATTGAAGTTCCATTCAAATGATGTTGTTCCTATACCTAAATAGTCTGGTTTCCGAAATAAAAACAAGTATTTTGCCATATTTTGTATTAAATGTTGTGGAATACGTCATTATAAAAATTCGACAATTAGTGCATCAATCATAAAACGTTTGCGCCTTCATTACCAAAAGATTTATAAGAAAAGAATCAAAATGGAAGGCAATAACTATTCAAACGAAGTTTTGATTAAATTGTTTATCTTCATGGTCAATGTGATCAAATTATAGTGAGAACATGCAGAAGGTTCTGTAGTGTATTAAGTGTATATATGATAAGATGACGAACTGATTGTAGAAAGAATGATTAATATACAGGGTATTCCAAACTCAATGGCCTATTGGACGTTTCTGGAGATCTGAGATATAAATACTCGAAATTTTGTATCCCACAATAACAGACTGCGATCTAGCTCTTAAAAATATTTTCACGGTTGCAGTGTCGCCACATGTACTTGTAATTAATATCAACTTTCGAATTTAAAATGGAACACCCAGTATTTCATTCTGTTTTTGAATACCACCTTATCTGTTACCCACACAGGACTCAAATTCAACTTTCACCCAGAAAGTATTGAGTAATTTCAGTAACATCGAATGATTTGACCATATTTTATACAGGTGTATGAAAAACATATTCTTGTAGGTGATTAGGAAATGAAAATGGTAGTAGTGTACCGTGCCCATAAAAGAGCAAGAGAATCTTTTAGTTTGACAAGCAGTGATTTTCATGGATAATAATACATATTCAAATGTAGATATTTAAATTTTTATAGAAACTTTTATTTCGGAAACCAGACTATTTAGGTATAGGAACATGATACATCATTTGAAAGGAACTTTAATTGTCTTTCAGGATATTTGATTAATATACAGGATGGTCCGTTAAAAAAATGTACTTTTCACCATTTTTGTATCTATTGGAAAAATCACAAATTTTGAACGACCCTGTATATTGGAGAACGAATTCCCTCAGACATAACTGATGCACAGAACATTGGTAAACTACACCAAAATTTCAGCTTTGTACGAGTCCAAATACCGCAGTAATAAACATTTAATTGAAGTTATGTTTTGCACAAAAAATAAGGAAATCAATGAATTTCTCGAGAACCGTTTGAGAGAGGTATAGGAAGTATCACACAGAAATGATCGTAAAGCAATAGCCAATCAAAAAATACAATAATACTCAGGGTGTCTCATTCAAAATATCAAAGTTGTTCAATATAAGCGGTAACGCCGCAGCGCTGATAATATGTTAGATCGATAGAGCAGAACTAATTACCCAAAAAACCAAATTTTCCAGAATCATCAGTAGAAAGATAAGGCTGGTAGTTCTGAATGCCTTCTTCGAAGAGAACCTCTGTGATATGTCTGGTTCCCAACACTTAGTGAATATGTGTTGAGAGACTTGGATTCCACTATACATGTCTTTGCTATTTCTTCCATTCTAGCACCATACATTATTTCTAAGCTGTACTTATGAACATTATAAAAAAAAGTGTAATTTGTGCATCGAAGGTTCCAGACCACAAATTATTTCATTATATTGAATTGAATTATAAAACCTAAAATTATTACTGCTTCTCCTCTAAACTTCAGGTCAACTCTCAGATCAATCAGGACCTCTTATTAATCAGACTTTTTTTGTTTAATTTTAGCTTCAAAAGTTTTGGAGGAGTACATTTATGGCGCAGATATTTCAAAAAATACTAAACAAAATATTTCTGAATCTTTTTAAGTAGCCTTTTTAATTAATACTCCACATGAGATTGCAAAAAAAAAGTTCAACTAAAATTTCAGAAAAAAAATAATTAAACTTGTCTCCTTACAGCAAGAAATAAATTATATATTCCTTTAGAGCTTTTTGCTACAATTATTGCACATTGTCTGCTTCTGAATGTTATTCCGAACAAATAAGAAACTGACAGCACCAGGGCCGCCGTGACCTATGGCGGCAAATCACCGTTCTTTTTTGCACTCATAAAAAATGCATTTTATCTTTAACTTACCCCCTCGACAACAGTAATATAATAAAATAGGAGCTGCTCTCTGCGGCCATCTTTTTTTAAGGGTGAATATACATGCACCCGTTTTTACCTACTAACTAAACTTACTACATACATATCAAAGGAAAAATGGATGTTTAAAATATCAGTATTGCTTTCTGGCCTATTAACAAAAATAAAATGTGCTTTTTTTAATGAAAAGGGCACCACTGAGGGTTCCTCACATTATTGCCTTTGCGTGAAAAATATATTTTTATTTTTTTATTTAAATTAATCCATACAAGGTGGTCTTGCAGAATCAACGCGGTTATACCTTTGCGACTTTATCTACAGAACATTTTCGAAGCACGCATCGAAATTTATAAAAATGAAATTTTTGATCGCGAAACTCAGCAAAAGCTTATTCATTAGCAACAAAAATCCAAAGCTTAAAGTTTATTTGCTCAGTAGTAATTTGGTTTGACGTTTTATCAAAAATTAATGTCGTCAGTAAATTTCTTCAATCTTCCAAATTAAACTTAAAAGAACAGAACAGAAGTTAAACAGTTTGTTGGAGTTTTTCAGAAAATACAGATCTAACGAAAATCTTGAATTACAAGGAGCTCGGATACCTACATCCACCTCCTCTGTCTTTTAAATGTGTATTACAATCATAAGAATTATTTTTCCAAATAAAATATCTAGGGACACATGTTTAATGTTTTTTTTTTATTGGACTGACAATAGAGCCAAAGGAAGTGTAAATCAAAATCAATGACTCAGATTCATAATTTGTTTGGTTTCATTAAAAGTCCAATGTATTACAAATTTCTATCAAGTGTGAATCTGAGTAACCAACATGTTCCTGCTATGTGATTTTTCAGAAAAACAAACAGGACTATAAGTAACTATACCTGTCCATTACCACTGGAGTCTTTTTGAGTAAGATCTCAACTTCAAGAGCTGCAATATAGTTTCCTAGAGAATAATAAGCTGTACGCAGATCAGCATGTTGATCAAAGAGGTGCCTTATCTGGGTTATGGATTCAGGTGGAGTTTTCCATTTCATAGCACCAATTTTCTTAGCGAAACGATTACCAACTGTGGTTTTTCCTGAAAGATTCAATATCAGTGGGTGTCTCCACAAACTATTTGATCATATACCTGATCCATCCAGTCCTTCTAATACAATCAGTGGATATTTTCTGAGTTCACCTAAAGCAGCACATTTCAACTTCTGATCATTTGCTGTCTCATAAATGTTGAGTAGTTCCTCAACACCATCTACTTCTTTGTTCTGTTAAAATAGATGTTAATAAAGCTAGTGGAGTAGATCCATCAACAGTTGATATAAGAAGTATATACTACCTTCATAGCTCATACTTCTTATTATGCATGGGTGAAAAATAAATTTCAATTTCAAATGTTTTTATTTCATATTATGTCTATAGATCCTAATTAATATATACTACTTGTATCTACTATGTACAATGCATTTCATGCTCAGATCAATAAATAAACCCATATTGATCTGAGATTTCATGTGATCATATTCTTTGAATGACTAGCTTGCCCTTTGTGAAGGGCCCATCTCTGCTGGTGGTGACAGATGAGATAGGTATATTTCAGGATGGGGTTTTAAAAATATTGAGGTATTTGCTCGTCCCCTGCATTTTTACTACTACGAGTTCTTTGTGTTTGTTTTCTTTAAAATAGTTGATATTGTCGAGACTTTTGTTTCCATATTGATGACTTTATTCCAGAAAAAGGAAAAATGCAAAAAACCTGGTTAAGAAAAGTGGATAAAAGAGGTGTTGTAAAAATATTTTTTTTGGTGAAAACTTATGTATACAGTGCTTCTCAAAAGTCCCCTCCCCCCTCTTATTTTTGGAACGCTTATACATTAACAAGTGAAATTTGGAAACTGAATATTAAAGGTTGTAAACTTCCCTACTAGTGATGATAGATGACGAAATCGTCAAAGATGACGTCAGAAGGCCATTGTGACCAATAGTTTTAAATGGAACCCTTCGGCAGGCGACACCTCTTTTAAAGGGTATTGAAAAAACCTATTCAATGATACTAATTTTGTTTGTGTTTATGGCAGTTTTGGCAACTCGCTTTTAAAAAATGCAAAGTTGTGATGAATTGAATCAGTTAATACTAAAATTCCAAATTCAAGCTCTGCCTCTGGATAGTTGTCAAATAAGCTGACGTTTTTGTTAGTCTCCCTAATATTGTTGATCGAACGTTTAACTGTTTCATCAGCTTTTGGTACTTTTAATATTTTTGTACATTTTAATAATTTGTTAAACTGTTTTGAGCCGAACATTTAAGTGCTTCAAGAAGCGAAATGGTACGTGCTTTAGGTGATAAAGTAGCAGCGATCCTAATTATTGGTGAAACTGGACAAAATATTCATGCAGCAGAACGCATTTTTAAAGAGAGGTTTCCCAATCGCCCCGTTTTGAGGACTTATTTAAGGGAGCTTCTTCATAAGTTTGAAACAACGGGTAGTATTAATGATGCAAAACGATCTGGCAGACCACAAATTTCTGATGAGAAAAAAATTGATATACTGGCAGCAGTAATACTTAATCCTACTTCTTCAACAACTCATGTTGCATCTACCTGTGAAGTCAGTCGAAGTACAGTACACAGGGTGTTGAAAAAAAACAAATTTCATCCATACAAATCAAAAATGGTTCATCAACTCTCAGACGACGACCCAGACCGAAGACTAGAATTTTGTGAAAATATGGAAACTAAAATTAACCAACAGCCAGACTATGTCAAAACAATTTGTTTTAGTGACGAAAGTACTTTCTATCTAAATGGAAATGTAAATACACAGATTGTGAGGTATTGGAGTGACGCAAATCCTCACCTGTTTCGTGAAACACATACCCAATTTCCCCAGAAGGTGAATGTTTGGGCAGGTATCCTGAGAAACCACATCGTTGGGCCTCTTTTTTTAAATACTAATTTAAATGGTGAGGTTTATCTGGAGCTGTTGCAAAACGCAATAGAACCGATAATCCTTGAAATTTCGGAAGATAATCCAGATGAATTCGGCAATTTGGAAATAACATTCCAACAGGATGGTGCTCCTCCACACTATTACGGTGCAGTAAGACGGTATTTGGATGGGGAGTATCGTGGTAGATGGATTGGACGACGAGGTTCAACGGAATGGCCAGCTCGATATCCGGACCTCACACCTTTGGATTTTTTTCTGTGGGGGTACCTTAAATCGAAGGTTTACGCCACTGAACCTGACAATATTGATGTTTTAAAACAACGTATTGTTGCAGAATGTGAGGCTGTTTCCGCAGACACATTTGTAAAAGTACGAGAAGAGTTTAAAAATAGGATATTTCACTGTCAGGAAGTCGAGCACTTTAAGTAGATACTGTTTCTTAAATCTGTAATTAATATCATACTGAATGGAATTTAAATTTTAATGTTTACTAATGAGCCATTAAAACTGCCATAAACACCAACAAAATTAGTATCATTGAATAGGTTTTTTCGATACCTTTTAAAAGAGGTGTCGCTTGCCGTAGGGTTCCATTTAAAATTATTGGTCACAATGGCCTTGTGACGTCATCTTTGACGATTTAGTCATCTATCATCACTAGTAGGGAAGTTTACAACCTTTAATAATCAGTTTCCATATTTCACTTGTTTATGTATAATCGTTCCAAAAATAAGAGGGGGGGAGGGGACTTTTGAGAAGCACTGTATGTGTTATTTTACAACATAATCTTTGATAGAAAAATAGAAGATTTTAAAAAGATTTAAGGTCGCTGAAATTCGAATGCCGGACCCCATGTTTCATAGGCCTACGTTTTACATTGGAGCTATCCGATACATGTTGTTGAATGGGTGTTTGTGGCATTTATTCTTATGCTTTTGCCTATTTGTATGTTGTTGGATTTAACATGATCATTCTTCCTAAAATAATTCAAGCTTTAGGTATATCAGACCGTGCCTTCTTGGCTGCTTATCTTGAGCTCTAATATGTGTGATGTTTTGGTCAGCGAACTTTTAGAGATGCGAAAATTGTAGAACGTGTTTGAAATCTTTGCAATATAATCTTCCATGGTTTCGATGTCTGCAAACTCGCGCAGCTCATCCAACCGGATGAATCTATCGCTATTTGTTACTATCGAAGTACTTTATTCTGTAGTCTTTCCAATCTCGTGAATTGATGATTGGGCAGACTACAGAATATTGGACAAGTGTATGTTATTGCTGGTCTTATAATCTGTTTGTAGAGTAATACCTTATTTCTGGCTATTAAAGGATATATCCGCGTGATTGTAGCGGAGCCTCTCTGCAGTGCTAATGAAATGTTTATGCAAAGTAATACGCTTGTCCAATTTGACTCCCAGGTATCTCACAGAGTCCTTCTTGTCAACCTGATTATTCTTTACCCTTAACTTCTCGAAGATTTTTACATTCGTGAATTTCCTCGAGAAGTTAATAACCTCAGTTTTTTGAGGGTTTAGTTTAATTTTATCTCTCTATATAGGGTATGACCAAACGATTCAGATGAATCTGGAGCTGTTTCGCAGCCACTGCGCTCGCAAACGAGTGGGCAAATAATGCGGTATCATCCGCAACATTGAAGTGCTCGTGTGAGCGAAGGTCGGAAAGTCGTCGTATATAACGAGTATAAAATTGGCGACAAGGAGGACCCTTGCGGTACACCTGCCCCAATTGAATACTCTGATGAGCTTGCATTATTCACTCTAACCCTAAAAGTTCGCCCAATTAAGTAAGAATCAAGAATTTTAATGAGATAGAGAGGCATGCCCGCCTCTGACAATTTGGCAATAAACCCTTCTATCCAGATGGTGTCAAAAGCTTTTTACATATACAGGACCATAACTGTGTTTTGTTTTTTGTGAAAGACCTTTTTCTACCCGTAGACAACTTTGGCTACTTGGGGGGTCATGGAGTCAAAAATCAAGTGGATAATGCACATAACAATAAATCAAGAATTAGATATTAACCCAAGAATGTTTCATATACATACCTCAGGTTTCTGCAATACACTCAAAATTGCTTCCAATGAATGATACAAAGTTGTGGAGGAAGTCATGTTCCTTATTTCTGCAATATTCGCGTTATTCTTTTTCCGTGAATGATAGAAATCTTGTCTATGATGATGAAATAATTTACAACTCAAGTTTCTGTGATTCACCAGACAGAAGCCTTTTGCAATATCATCTCGGATGAAATAAAATTCCCTGTGAAGAAAACCATTATTTGAAATTTGCCGCGACTAGTACATTGCTCTTTTTATAGAAAACAAAGGTTTCCTAAAGGAGTTGTTTTGGATTTCGAATTGAAAAAATACTAAAAAAATATTTTTATCCCACTAGTGAATAATAAGCAATTGCCAAATTAACAATTAATTATCGAAAACAAACACTAACATCATGAATTAGAGTTAATTCAGTATCACAGATCTTACACAGATCACAGGTAGGTAGAGAGTAGAGAGAGAGAGAGAAAACGGGAGTGGACACTGGACTTACTGGACGCGACTGTCATCGTGTGCAGCAGTGTCGTAACATGCAGCGGTTGAAAGGTTACGTTTGTTAGGTTACTTACTGGGTATCTAGTGCAGTTTAATCAATTTTGCAATTTTACTGTTACTTGACATGTTTTTTGGGTAACCTTCCACAGTCTGAAAATGAAAATATAATCAGGAAAATCTATACATTTTCAGACTGTGGAAGGTTACCCAAAAACATGTCAAGAAACGTTGTTCCTCCACAAAAAACACATTCATTCAATATTTACTGTACCTTGCCAAAATGCCCAGGGGTAGGTACTTTTCAGTAGAGGAAATAGTTATTTCTGCAACCAGTTGGGAAAAGCAATATTTTTCGTAATGAGTGAATTTCTGCAGAACGAGTAAAGCGATTTCCGCAAAAGAAAGCGAGTTACGGAAAATAGGGTGTCCCAACGTGTTTCACACAATATTTTTCCTAATTTTTTAAAAAAAATTAGTTAAAAATACAAAAATATCCATTTAAAAAACTGAAGAAGAACACGCTTGACGATTTTTTTTTATTTTCACTTTAAATTGAGAAGAGATTCAGTTTTGGGATGAAAATTCAAATAAAAAACAAATTATTTCTCAATTTCGATGGGAAAAATAAAAAAAATCGTCAGGCGCGGGGATTCGACTACATATCACACTACTCATATTCAAATTTCAGCTGTACTAAAGTGACGTAGGTTTGCCGGCTCTGGGATCTTGGACTACTTTAATTGATTTCGACAAAGTACCCCACGCTTTTTGGCACAGTCATTGAATATTAAAATTATTTTTTACTTTTTAGTGCGTTGAAAGCGTGTTCTCATCCTTGGAGAGACTTCCATGGAAAAAACGGAAATTAATGCTACATAGAAAACTACGTTGTCAGCTGGGGTCAATATCACCACTTGTTCAAATTATGTTATTAATATTTATAATCAGTTTTTTCCATACATATTATATGTATTGAATTCCAATAAAATTTAATCTCCATAATATGTAAAGAGAATATAATAACAATGAAGGAGTACTTCAAGTAGTTTAGACTCAAAATTATAACAAATTCTATTTCTGTATTATTTACAACTGGTGGTGAAATTTACTTTTCATCACCAGTTGCGAAAAATTTTACTTTTCGCAACTGGTGATGAAAAGTAAAACATTTGATAACGTCAACGAGTTTGGAAAAGTGTAACTTTAAATGTCAAAATTAGAAAAAAGAAATTATGGCGAATGTTATCAAATCAAATATACTTTATTGCCGGAAGAAGAATTCTCATTGACAAAGTACAGAATTAAGTCAGTTTATATACAAACATGTAAAAACACGTATGCTATACATGAACTCATGATACGTCTTGTGTATGGCCTTTACTAAATTATTT
This sequence comes from Gonioctena quinquepunctata, assembly GCA_018342105.1. NCBI lineage: Eukaryota > Metazoa > Arthropoda > Insecta > Coleoptera > Chrysomelidae > Gonioctena > Gonioctena quinquepunctata. Next base: position 122,328 of record JAFIRS010002204.1, on the reverse strand, counting down.
GGTACGCCTATGCAATTTCCCGTAATAGCTTCGCTTCGGGCACCTTTTAGAAGAACTGTTCATTAACAGGGGGAAGGCCAAACATGCTGTCTTAATAGTGAATGCACTCTACCACCAATCGAGGAAATAATAAATACCAATTGAATTAAATATATGTACCAAACAAAATTAAATTGGAAAAACAAGTTTTGGAAATGTATAAAGTGTTGCCAATAGGAGAGTACCGCACAAGTTGCCAACTTGAAAAAAACTTCGAAAGTTCTGCCTCTCCAACGCATGATTTTATTTTTTCTTTGCATCAGTTCGGTCCTCAAAAATTAGTGAAAATAATTTCTCAAATCCCAAAATTGGTCAAAATTTTCAAATTTAAAAATTTTCATAGGGAATTCCGCACAAATTGCCAACTTAAAAAAAAACCGTCAATATTTCTGCTTCACCAATGGCAATTGTTTGACTTTGATTGTCTGAAAAATCGCCAATTTGATATATACCAATCCAATTATTTTGATGAAGCGCTCATGTATTTCTTATATCAAATGAGTCTTTCATAGAGATTTTGTGTTTGAAAATGTGAGCAGTTGGTAGCGCAAAACATATTTTGTGGAAAAAAGATTGAATAAAGGTGAATTCATATGCAAGCTTTCGCTTTCCGCGGGAAGCTTGAATATTAAGGGCATCCTGTTCATATGAAATCTGTCATAAGTGACTTTTTAATTTGGTTAATTTTTTCTTCGAATGAAGTTCACTTTATGGCTTATACTTTCGAAAGCGACATATAATTCAATTAGTAGTTTTATATTATTATTGTAAGATATTGAGTGATAGGAAACATAGTTTATGGGCGAGGAGAATTAATGAGGAAGAAACCAGAAGAGGTCAAAGTATTGCAGCAAACCTGATGGTAGAAATGCAGTTGTATGATACCCATAGTTACAAAAATTTCTTTAGGGTAAATAGAGACCATCTCATGGTACAAGAGCCAATACCACTTCCAACGAGACTAGCTCTCACTTTGAGGTGGGCACAAGACAATAACAACAATTTTATTTTCATTATATCAGGTTACGTTTGTGATTACCGATAAGAACCGTATAAAACACAAAAAAAAACAGAGAATGGTTGTACGAAACATAAAACTCGACAAAAACAGCGCTTTTCTTCAATAAAAGTTGAAAGTGTTTCGACTTTCGGGTTACTGACCTTGAAAAGCGCTTTCTATTTCAGCAGCCAATAAGACATCAATACGCGATAAGCGAAAATGCGGAAAGCTTGCATATGAATCCAACTTAAGGGGATACACAACACAACGGGGCTTGTGGCTCAGTGGAACGAGCGCTGGTCTTGTGTCAACTGTTTCCATCTGGCGCGGGTTCGATTCCCGCAGCTGGTGAAAAATTTTTTCAAGGTCCCAAGAGTGGTTTCGGATCCCACTATAAAAGGTGAGGTTCCCGTGATCTTAACTCGTACAAGTTTTTATTAACTTCTGAGGGTTGGTCAAACAACTAAGAAAGCGGTTAAAAACAATTTAACAATTTAATTTAACAACAACTGATAACAAAGGAAGTCAAGCAATAAGAGAAAGAAGTGACGTTTTTCAGCGTTAAGGTTCAAATGGCATCGTGACATATGACAGTCCCTAGTGTACGAAAGCAGGAATCAGATTGGGACAGGCACTCGAGAAAATTCCTTATCAATATAACTTTTTTATATACAAAAATAGAAACAACAAAAATAAATGATCCATGATATTCAGTTTGTGATTCTCTACACAACCCTGATGAAATTATTACAATTGGAGAGACTGAAGTTTTTGAAGATTTTTTAAGTTGACAACTTGTGCGAGACAGAATGCAAAGTGCCCTTGTCCGCCACTGTCCAGAGAGAATGGTGGCCATGACATGTCACTATGACTCACAAATGATCTTTCATCTCTTTCTATTAGTGTCACCATTGTCTTATGGGGAATGGACTCTCCTACTCAGATAACGTTTACTCTCTTTGCACTTACCCCATGTGGTCTGTGGTATAGTTCCTAAACTACAACCAGGAGTGCGTTCGATTATTAACTCCATCGAGTAGAATTTACTAAATAGCGTTCGAAAATCGTAAAGTTGTGTATATTTTACTATAAGACTGTCGTTCGAAAATACCCGAGTATTCGCTACCGAGTTAACTCTCGTAACTCTACAAAATAGCTGGGTTTATTTAACTCCAGAAAATTGACACACCTCTGGGGGACGGAAAATCTCTTTATGCTGTGTCTCACATTCTCACAGTTAACCCAAGATTGAGATTATTCATGTGTATGTGTTTAATACTGTTCACTGATAATAGTTGTAATCTTGGAGAAACATATGGTCTACAAAGTTCAAACTGTGTTACACGAATTCTTAAATTAGGACCTATTTTTAATCAAACTGCTTCGAAACCATCACATTTGAATATACCATTGTCATTCCCTACCATAAATACTAACATTTATTTACAATTGGCGAACAAGATTCTAGAAAAGTTATCTGCTATTGTCAACAATATTTTTCTCCGGTTTTCATCAACTTTCATTGATCTTGCCATTCTTCGTTTTTTTAACAATAACAACCTATATTTTCGATGTCAGAACCTTCTGTCACTCGGACTTTGTAAACAACTCCAAATATATTCCGCACCGTTCGAATATTACATGAATAGTATTCAACTCCAGAGTAAATTTAAGAAACCTTCAAATACTTTACTCTACTCTTGGAGTCTATAATCGAACGCACCTCAGAGAGAGTTTCGATGTTAACCCTATTTGTCTTGTCTAACCTCAACTTTCCTGATCTTCATAATCTTGAATTTTAATTACTGTTGACTGAGAAGATAAAAACAAATATTAGAAGTTCTTAGTATTTCTTTCATAGAATTCTTTACCGAAAAATGGATGAATCGCAGGATAGAATATTCAACAATGATCCTATCTTCATGAAGAGTTTGGTTGGAAAAAAAGTCGAAATCAGAACGGTGGATAATAAAACACACATTGGTATTGTGTATGTGATAGACCCCATATTCAAAACTATAGTTCTTCATGCGAACCTTCGGAATGAAAATGATTTTGAAACAATTTTTATTTTACATCATGCCATAGAGTCCCTGAAGGTACTGTCTGATGAAGTCCAAGTCAGTTACATATTGGAAGAGACCAAAAAAGATGGACCAGAACATCTCGCCAGGAGAATGATTGTGAAAAAGTGGTTAGAACACATGTTTATTAATGTGAATGAATCCGGAGATTATTTGAAAATCGATGATCATTTAGTAATAGTGCCTCCGTATGGCCCTGAAAATTGTATTTGTAATAACACGATAATTCTGGATCGTATTCAGAAAATTTTGGAACTGATGCCTCAAGAATTTTTTTGAAAGGTATGATTTTATTCATAAATAAATATGACATGAAGAATATTGATTACAACAAATATTGTGTTGGCTCACTGATTTACAACTGAATTGCACTTCATTATGCCATCTTAACCTTCCAGTGGTCACATACCTGTCTATGAGTCTAGGTTTTGCCACTCCTTGACGAAATTTGATTGAAAGTGAGGATAGCAGGCTTTTCCTATGGGCGTTTTCACACTGGCCAACACCGGCACGACAAGGATACTGGAGGACGCATAATTGTATGTTAATACTGGAATGCTTTCACAGTTGCCGATATGCCAGTACCGTGCTGTTCCGGCAACTGACATGTCGTCAAGTAGCAGTCACCCCACTCGTGTTGTCACCGATGTGTATAATACTTTTTGAGGTTAGGTTAAAATATAAATTATGGCGAGTACTGAATATGACATAGATAGATAGATAGATCTTTTATTTGCTCCGGTTACATATAATGTACACATATAAACTCCGAGGAGTGTGGAACATGTCAGTAATAAAAAATAAATACAAGCTTCATATACATAATCAATATTATAACACACGTAGTTTTAAAACAAAAACATAAAATCGAACATATATAAATAACATTCATATAGTTAGCATATTATCATTTAAGAATTCCTGCAAGTTATAATAAGGTTTTTCTACGAGGTAGTTCTTCAAACAACATTTCATTGTTGAAACTGGAAGATTTCTTAGAGTGAGTGGAAATTTATTGTAAATGTTTATAACGCTATATTTGATATTTCTCTGTATGTATGTATAGTTGCATTTCTCGTTCCTAAGATCATTCTTTGTTCTTGTGTTGTATACGTGATCCTTTTCACAGTTAATGAAAAGTTCTGATTTATTTTCTGTTACAAATACTACTGCTTCATATATATATATATATATAGAGATTTATCAAAGTTAAAATTTTGCTCCTAATAAAAGCTCTACAGCTATCGTTTTTTCTTCATCTTATAGATATACCTGATTTTTTTTGTAGTATGAGTATCCTAGAGATATCAACAGAGTTTCCCCAGAAAATAATTCCATATTTTATCCTAGATTGAATATAAGCATGGTATGCAGAGAGGGCGGCTTCGGTCGAGACATGTTCCGACAGTATTCTCAATGCATAGCAATATTTTGCAATATTTTTTGATAAATAATCTATGTGATTTTTCCAGTCCAGTCTCCTATCTATCAACATTTCCAAAAAATTTACCTGATTACATATGATTAAATTTTGATTTTTATATTCGAAGGTATTCAACTCTGGCAAGGATCTATTTGCGAAATGAGTTATTTGAGTTTTGTCAATATCAAGTAGTAGGTCATTTGCTGTGAGGAAATTGTTTAATACATCTAGCACATTTGTTGTCTTTGTCATGACTAACTGAGCATTTTTTTCTTTTACAATGATTGATATATCATCAGCATATAAAACAATATCTTCATTAACTACACTTGGTATTTCATTTGTGTACAGTATATATAGAAATGGGCCGCCTAGGATGGATCCCTGCGGCACACCTTTTCTTATCACAATTGGTTCTGATTCAATCATCCCCGAGGTGTCATTTTCAATCAAATATTGGATTCTGTTTGTCAAATAAGATTTGATTAAGTCCAAAGATGGTCCTTTAATTCCATATTTGTCAAGTTTGTTGCATAAAATTTCATGGCTGACACTGTCAAATGCTTTTGACAGGTCAATACACAAAGTTACAGTACAGTCATCTTTGTTTAAATGTTGTAAAATTTTTTCAATGGCTTGATATATTGCTTGTACGGTTGATTTACCTTTATGAAATCCATTTTGTTCTTTTGCTAACAACACATTATCCTCTAAAAACTTATGTTCATGTTAAGTTCATGAGCTTTTCAAAAATTTTACTGGGATTTGGCAATAATGATATGGGTCTGTAGTTACTTTCTTCATCTCTGTTTCCTTTTTTAAATACAGCTTTAATAAATGCCACTTTCAATACTTCTGGGAATACTGCTTGTAAAAAACATAGATTTATAATATATGTCAAAGGATAGGCTATGATCTCTGCTGTTTCTTTCAATAGGCACATAGGAATCTGATCTTCACCAACAGATTTTTAATTTTTTAGTTGTTCAATACATTCTATTATTTCAAGCGGAGTGGTAGGTTCGAAGAAAAAAGCATCATCACATCCTTTTATTTTTGTATAATCTGGGCTATCTGTTTTATTTAGTTTAGGGCAAGCTTCACTAAAATACTTATTGATTTGATTCACTGTGGTTTGTGAATTTTTATATTTTTGTGCAAAGCTTTCTAGGATATCGTTTTTGTGGTAGTTGGGTTTGGTTATTTTTTTTATTAATGACCAGGTAGCTTTGGTTTTATTTTCGGCTTTCATTATATATTCAGTGTTGGCCATTTTTTTAGCAGCTGCAATAACTTTACTGAGGACGGTACAATACTTTTTAAAATACTGAGTACTTATCAACCCTAATGTCTTCTTTTTGTATAATGAGCGTTTTCTAGAACAAGATTTTCTTATACCCCTTGTTATCCATGAATTGGGCCTAGTTTTATTAAACTTTTTTTCCACAAAGATCAGGTTCATTTTTCTACTGAAAATATTCGAAAAGCAGCTGTATGCTATGTTTACATCTGTACTCTGTGTTACACTTTCCCAATTTACTCCAGCGAGTTCCTGTTTAAACTGAATAATTTTATTTTTTGAGAATATTCTTTTTTTGATCCATTTTATTTCATTTGCTTCAATTTTTTCTGTGAAAAGGGTTATCATTTGTCCATAGTGATCAGATAATGCTGTTTTTAAAACCATGCTTTTTTCATAATCATCAAAATTTACAAAAATGTTATCTAATAGAGTAGATGAGGTATTTGTTACTCTGGTTGGTTCAAAAATAGTTTGTTATGTTGTGAGTGAGAAGTAAGTCTATAAATACCTTATTTTGTACGTTGTTCTCAAGCAAGTTGATATTAAAGTCTCCACATAGTATAACCTTAAATGTTGTGAATTTTTCATGAACTAAATCGATTATTTCTTCCATGTTCTCAATGAAAATATCAAATGATCCTAAGCCAGTTCTGTAAACACATACAATTACAATTTTCATTTTCCTAATTACTACTTTTTCACATTCCAAATGACCTTCAATACTTTTTCTGACAACACTCTCTACACTCTCCGCATCCATATCGTTTGTTGTGTAGATACTGACTCCTCCATGCTGCATTATTTTCCGGGAAAATGCTGATTTCAATTCGTAGCCCTCTATTTGTATACTCTACTTATATATTTCGGATTCTAAGAGCCAATGCTCTGTTATGCATACAATTTTTGGCTTTGATGGTAGGGAATCTAGAAATATTTCAACTTCATCAGTTTTGTTCCTCAAACACTGTATATTTTGATGGAGTATGGTAAAGTATCCATCTTCATTGCGACTTTGTTGGCAGCTGTTTTCTGAAATGTTTATATGTTTATTTTTCTGCGGTAGTTGCTATTGCAGCAGATTTCTACTGGCGTTTCGTTTGTTGACCTCATATTTGTAGACTTCACACTTATGACTCCAAGCACTATGATCGACATTAAGATGTAGGTTTGAAGGTTGTAGACGATGTGGTAACTTGATTACTATCGTTTCGGACGTCCAAAGGGATTGAACTTTGCAGTTGCACCTAAAGCAATACCTATCCTGGACATTGTAAGCTCTGTGGAGTCAACCAGCAGCAGAATGAATCCCATCCAGGCAGAAGAGTTCAGATGGAAAGTGAGAGAGACACTCGAGAAGGAGAGAAATCCCCGGAGTAACATCACTGCAGGGGAACAGAGGGCCCTAAAAATTCTACAAAAGGATTCATCCATAAAGATTCTTCCAGCCGATTAAGGAAACGCCACGGTTATCATGGACACCACAACATATGATGACAAGATAGAGTCGTTACTCCACACAGGGAACAATAAACTCTTGAAGGATCCGACACCTACTATAGAAAGGAAGATCTACAACACTCTGAGGAAATTTAAACACTTCATTCCAGACAATGAACGATCACATCTAACGCCACACTACAGCAAACCACCGCATCTCTACGGGCTTCCAAAAATCCACAAACCAGACATGCCACTGAGACCGATCACCAGCTCACGGAACTCACCAACCTACAAGCTATCGAAATACCTCCTACGATACCTACAAGCTATCGAAATACCTCCTACCGATACTACAACCATTACAAGTAAATAGCAGTTCATACGTCAAGAATTCCAAGCACTTCATTGACACCATCACAGATGTTGAACTTGGACCAGAAGATCGTTTCATCAGCTTCGACGTGGAGAGCCTTTACACCAATATCCCTATAGAGGAATCTCTCAGTATCATCAAAAGGAAACTCGAAGAGGATGACCAGCTGGACTGACCTTCCTACCCACGCAATATTGGAATTACTGCAGTGCTGCCTGCAGAACTCATATTTCCAGGAAAAGGACCGATTCTTCTCTCAAGTCGACGGACTCCCGATGGGATCTTCCCTTTCTCCAATCAACGCCAACATATACATGGAGTGGTTCGAGGAATTGGCTATACGGGAGGCAGAATACAAACCAAAGCTGTGGTTGAGGTACGTGGATGACACCTTCATTATATGGAATCACGGAGACAAACATCTCCAGGATTACTTCTCAAGAATTAACAGTATCAGGGATTCGATCAAATTCACGATGGAAATGGAAACCAACAGTGCCTTACCCTTCCTCGATGTGAACGTTGAGAGAATAGGCAATGAAATCCGCACCTCCGTCTACAGAAAGAAGACACATACGGGGCAGTATGTCAGTTATAGCTCCAACCATCCGAGTTCGACGAAGAGAGGGATCGTGAGAACATTGGAAGAGAGAGCGACGCACATATGCAACGACGTGGAGTCACTAGATGCTGAATTAAACCACATCAGAGATGACCTCCACCGGAATGGATATCCCAAGAAACTCCTAGAAGAAGTATTGAAACAACTCCGGAGAACGAAGACATCTGAAGAGCAACAACAAAGCACAGTGATCTACCTTCCGTATATCAGAGGTGTCTCCGAGAAGATCAGAAGGATCGGAAACAAGTTCAACATCAAGAGCTGCTTCCAATCCGGCAGTACTTTACGGAGTTTCCTGACCAAGACCAAACCTGACAACAAAAATGAAATCAGTAAGAATTGCATTTATGAAGTTCCATGTGAATGCGGAGATTCCTACATTGGAGAGACAAAGAGACCGTTATCGGTAAGATTGGATGAGCACAAGAAATGGACTCAACATGGAGAAACATCAAAATCGGGAATCGCTGACCCGCCTGGACTGAGCACCATCGAGTTCTATGGGACGACGCAAGTGTTCTACATAGAGAGGAGCATTGGTTCAAACGAAAGTTCAAAGAGGCCGCCTACATCGAAGCCAATAACGCCTTTAGTCAACCAAGCGTTGAGATCAAGAACGTGTGGAAACCACTGATTGCTCTTTCTGGCGGGCTGCAGAGGCGCGAAACTTCACGCACCATCACACCGCGCGAAATTACACGCATTACTGCACATGGCGGAATTACACGCATCATTGCACAGACAGTCATATAAATTGGTAAGTAGCACCTAAACTTGTCAGTATTCACCTGAAGACGATTGCAGATACAAGCATTCGAAATGTCGTGAAAACCTTTTAAATACATTAAGACAAAGGACATCCGAAACGATAGTAATCAAATTAAGATGTAAGTTCCTTTTTTCATTTTTCATTGTACAGTTAATGCATCTGCTATATTGTTCTGGCTCCTGACATTCGTTTTTTTTATGTTCCTTAGCACAATTTGGACAAGCCAACTTATTTTTGCAAACTTGGGCTAAGTGGCCAAAACCACAGCATCTGAAGCATCTTAGTATATCGGATTTGACTTCATACACTATGCAAGAGTTGAATCCAATGTCGAGTTTACACCTATTCCACAGTTTTTTGCAGGTTTCCTCTTGTGTCTCAACTATCACTGCGAATTTTCCATCCTCTTTGTTTATCAAATTTGTAATATTTATTGAGTCATTATTTTCAAATCTATGATTTTGTTTGATGAGTTTTCTTAGTAGCATTTCTTTTTCAGCGCAGTCTGCCTTATCAACACCTACGATTTTGAAAATTATTTTCATCCTTATTTTATAATCATCACCAAGCTTTTCTGTGGATTCCTGCAAGATTCTTTGAACCGATACCTCATTGCTGCACTTTATTAATATTCCCCCATTTGCGGTGTTTTGCCTTATTCCAACTGATAATTCACCTGGATTGATGGCCCTTTTCAAATCTGCCATGGTTTTGCTATTATCCTGATCGTTTTTTGGTAAAATTATAAGATTTCTTTGGACAGGTTTATGTGTCGGAGATAGAGACCAGTTTGTGTTTTCTTTGGCATGTAATATTCTGTTTTTCATTTGTCTTCTTGACTTTACCAAAGTAAAATTTTCATCTTCCCAAGAGTCTTGTTCTTCCACTTCACGTTGTATTTCATGAGAGTTTTGTTGTCAACAAGTTCACTACCATCTGTTTGTATTTGCCAGTTTTTTGTGCCACTGAGGAATTCCAGATCGTCATCTTTATCTTTGTGGCTTTTATTGAGACCTGTTTTTGTGCTTCTAAGTTTATCAGATAGCTCCTTCACTTTTTCTTCCAATAATAATTTATTTTGTAGGATAATTGAATATTTTTCGTCTTTTTCTCTTATAATTTGCCTAAGAAAAACATTTTCTTGTTTCCACCATCTCATTGTATCTGTATCACTTTGTTGAGTACTCACAGGATTTTCTTGGACTGCTATATATCCTTTTACATGTTCACTCACTTTATCCGCACAGCAGACAATTCTGATTTCATCAATGAAATCAATTTTTTTTCTATCAACGCAACTTCTGTGATATGTTTTGCCACATTTAATACAAACTGTGACTTGCACTGGTTTTGTTTTGCAGCATTCAAACGTTTTTGTGGGCTTTTTATTGACGAGCTCTTTATCGACTTTTACACCGTCGGCCATCTTGATCATACGTACTTCACTAGTAGTAGTAGAATCCAAATCCTGTATTTGGGATAAAACAAATGAAATTAACAAAAACCAAATACTTCGGGATAAGATATGAGCAATTATCTCAAGCGCGTCCCGTTATCTTGTTTTCTGTTTTTCTGGTTCCCGTCATCATAGCGAGATTATATTTTATCTCGCTACGAGTTTCCAAGTCTAATCATAAAATTTCAAACACAAAAAGTGTCATCAAAATCAGTCCAGAAGTTTTTGAGTGATGCTAGAAAAAACAAATAGACAATTACAGTTTTACAATTTTATAACGGTACTAGCTGGTACCTCCGAGTTCACGTGGAATTTGTATTCTTTTCCTATTTTTTTCTTTGTAATGTGGCTTAACCTGCTTTCCGTTATTCTGTTTCCAGTTATGACGTTATCCAGTTATGCCGTTTTCCCGTTATGTAGTTATCCTGTTATGACGTTATCTGATATCCCATTTTATATATATATATATATATATATATATATACATTGGTTACACTTCGTTGTGATAGAAATGTGGTTTTATTGTTATATCTCCGGTTCCGGTCATCGTATGAGATGAAATACATACCAGTTTTCAAGTCTAATCACAAGCTTTCATCACAATCGGTCCAGTAGTTTTTGCTTGATGCTCGAACAAACAGACAATTACAATTTTATTATACCTAGCTTATAAATATATATGTATATATATTTATTACTTTTTTGAATATATTTTGAAATATATGATAAAAATAATACAGGAACTTTATTGAACTGAAGCTAATTCAATTCAACAGGCTATTGACCGAAGTCCTTCTGCCTATTGTTACAATTTATTAATGTGACATTATTGGCCTTCAACTAGAATCTGTGGAAGAGATAGTCCAGGCGGTCCTCAGTAGGCATTACATTCATTAGTTCACTTAGTAGGTTATTTGGATGACGAATTCTTGTGAGCGTCCTAAGTGCTGATGTTTCAGCAACTTGCATCTTCTTCTTGGCTGTTGCTTTACAATTGAGGAAGACGATGTATCCATATTTGAATATGGGTCTACTGATTAGTTTGTAAATGCTACTTGCTGTTTTCACATTGATTCCCTTATTCTGGAATGTGAGTCCCCTAAAGTGCTTGGCTCTGGATATCATGCTCTTTGAAGTTGAGTTACTATCAATTATGGTTCCCAAGAATTTGGTTGTTCTCGGTGGGCTGATTATTCAAATTCAAAATGTACTTTATTGTCATAAGTATAACACTTGTCGACAAAGCTAATAAGACATTCAATTAACAGATAACAATAAGTAAAAGATCAATACAAAATATCTGCTTATTAAAAAATTGAGTAAGACATACCAACTTATATAAAATCACTCAGATAGTACACATAAAAGATTTACAAATTATAATTTCAGACTACTTTGTGCTAATTAAAACTTATACTTAAAAGAATGTTCTTGTTTACAAACACATAGATACAATTTTGCAGGACATGAAAGTACATCAGCTAATGTAAGTGAATTATAACAAAAAATCACAGGATATGAACATGAATGTAAATGTTAAAAACTTAATTGTTTGAGTTTTGAGTACCTATACATTTATTTTATTTTTTTAAATATAAACATTACGATTAAAGTGAATTGTTATAAAATTCTTCCAAACTGTAGTAGGCCTTATCACATAGTAGTTTTTTGTTTTGTTTCTAAATATCTGGAAATGTTTCTCTTTAATATCACTTGTATATCTTCACTCCGCTGTAATTCTGATAATCTTTTACCAAGTTGGATGTGGGAATGGGGAGTTTTGAGTGATTTTCGTTCTGGCGAGTGTTATAGGGGATGTCGTTGATTTCATACTCCATCTATTCTTATGAATTATAGAAACTGTCTCCAGTATAAAAATTGAGGCAAGTGTTAGGATTTTATGTTTTTTGAAAAAAAAGTGCATAATAAACAGATTTGGCAACAGTACATCCTAATTTGTTTGATACTAATCTTAAAACATAACAACCAGATGCCAGTTTTTTATTCAAATTTCTATCCAAAAGTAATCCCAGAAATTTTGCTGAATTCTTGTTTTCTATCATTTGACTTCCTATGTGCACATATGATATAAAACGTTTGAAAGAAATAACATTCGTCTTTCTGGAATTTAGGGAGAGTAGATCGAACCAATTCTGAATTGTAACCATGTCAGCAGATATTTATTTCGGGCAGTTTACTCTTATATTTATGGTGCCACAGCAGAGGGTGTCGTCGGCAAATAATGTGAACTTTCCGGAAATTGGTAACATGGCCAGATCATTTATATATAAAAGAAATAATAATAATTAGTTTCTGTAGCATGGTAATCGGAGGAGATGTTGGAGCAAGTTGGTGATTGAATATCATCAGATGTAATTTGGTAGGGTTTGGTTTCAATTTCTTTTTTTTTTTACCAGTGGCATGTAAAGTCGGTGAGTCTTTGTAGGTTGTCTATGGTTCTTTCATTGGATTTATCGTGGGAAATCAACAATGTGTCGTCTGCAAACTGTATGATGTAACCCAAGTGGGAGAAATGTTCTGGGTCGGGAAAGTGATGGTTGTAAATGTCTGCACAGTATAGGTATAGGGAAAGAGGCGATGCCTGTGCTACACCCTGCTGTGGGAAGAATGTGAACGAACATGCGTTTACCACTTTCACTGTCAGTCTTCTTTTGGATAGTAGGGAATTGATTAGGAAAAGTAGCTGCCTAGGACATCCCTTTGAGTGGAGTTTGTAAATAAGTCCTTTGAGCCAGACACTTTCTAAGGCTTTATTGATATCCAGGAAAATGGAAGCGATTTTTTCCGTGAGTTTTGCTGTTTCGACGTTGTTGGTGAGGATTGTGAGAGGAAGTAAGGTTGAGCACTTATTTTTGAATCCGAACTGGTAGTCGGTTATCCTATTTCCTAGAGCTGCTTGTAACCTATTTTTGATCTTTTCAAGGTTTTGCCAAGGACAGGGAGGAGAGTGATGGGTCTATAACTATTGGTTTTTGTGTGGTATAACCCTTGCTTGGGTATAGTTATGATGGTGCCTATTTTCCATTCTGTGGGAAAGAAGTATCTTGTCAAGCAAAATTCATAAATTTTGATGATATATTTGTGAATTGGTTCCTCCAGGTTTATTTTCTTTGGACAAGTAGTCGTGACCAGGTGCGGTATTTTTGCCTTTTAACACTATCTCATAATATTCATCCTTTTCTATGGTCTGGTCTGATATATATATATATATATATATATATATATATATAATAAAAAGGCATGAAAGCTCGAAATATAGCCCGTATTTTTACGTATATCAATTGGTTAGCACACCTTAATTTACACATATTGAGATTTCGAACTGAAAACTTACTTATTATTATCAAAATGGATTATAGACTATGTTACTCAGGAATAGTTTAGCTTTTCATAAGTGATTTTTTGTAATCGGTTCAGTAGTTCCAGAGATACATACTGTGCTGGATTGTGTGATTTACATGTTTTTATATCCTTATCACCCTGTATGGGAAATTATGTAGTTGTTGTCAAATATATTTTATTGTGATATATGTCATTGATATAGGAAAGATAATACTTTGAAAACGAATAGAAAGCAGGAATAATTCTCCAATTTAGCGAACGTATAAAGTACCGGGTAGGTGTTCTATACGTAAAACATACAAACAAAAAAGAAAGAAATAAACAAATTAAACTTTTTTATAATATTAGTATAGATGTCCCCATAACTGCCTTAACTTATTTAGTTTTTTTCGCCTCAAATGTGTATAATAAATAGGTACAATTTGTTAACAGGTTGACTGCCGACTACTCCGATCGGAGTGTTTCGGAATCGATCGGCGACGCCGACCACTCCGATCCCAGCCTCGCTTCATATTCACACACCATTATTAAGCCGGCGTTGCCAAAGGAAGGATGTATCCCGTGCGGCGTCCTTCATTGAACTTTTGTTCAAACTGTGTCGGCAGTCAACCTGTTGACTCCAGCCATGGTCCAATAATAATAATAATGACAGTACACTGCAACTGCATGTGTCGTGTCGTTGCATATGTGTAAATGATCATGTCGATGTCACTGCTGTGTTGAAATCGTGCCGTGTCGTGTCAGCCAGTGTAAAAACGCCCTATCAGTAGCTGTAACAACTGGCAGTATCTATCGATAGTACAAATTTGATTAGTCTGTTTTTTTTCTACTCTTTTACAAAATAAACTGCTTACGTTATAGCTTTTTTTTGAGGAGAAATTAGCAGTTGAATATTTTGTTTCGTTTATTTTTAATATTCAATATTTTCAGTAATATTATTTATTGCGCTAATAATCCAGACAAAAAAAATCATAAGAAGAGTGTTTTGCAGGATTTGCAAATAATTTGATTAAACCTCATTTACCTACACGAGCTTGTTCGACAGGTGTCCCATGAGTATTGACGCTCCGTCTCCAAAAAATAACAGGCGTAGAATCACTGCTGTGGTAGTCAATATTCCACAAGGTTGATGTTCCAAGCATGGATGAAAAAAAAAAAAAAAAACAGAAAAACAAAGTTTTGATTGGAGCATTTAACTCCATTATGTTCAAGATGCAAACAATCCCGATGGAAACAGAATAACTAACAGATTTCCCGCCAAAATTATTCAGTAATAATAATTATATATTTTTTTGTCTAGTTTCGTTATGGAAAAGTTTATTTTTATTTTTGTCCTCTAAAACAAGTTTTAAATTGTTTTCAACTATCTCTCTTACAGTGGCTAATTCCCTATTATTTTGAACCAATCAAATGGCCGAAATTTCAAACAGAACCAATTAGATCAGTTTTATAGTAATAAATGTCGTCTCGCTGTTTTATAAAAACGCAGTAGATTCGCGATTGTTTTGAAATAAAACCACACTAGGTCCTGTCAAAATATGTCAACGCATTCAATTCCTATAAGAACACAGGAAATTCAAAATTGATTAAACAAGTGATTTTGAGCTCACTACATACAGTGATTTGATATTAGCATTGAAATATATCTATTTCAGCCCGTTAAATTTAGAAATCATCGAGAAGAATTGTTGTAACTTTCCCCATTAAAAATTCAAATATTACATGAATTCTGGTAATTTTATCCAGTTTTAAATGTGATTCGGGAAATACTTTCATCAAACATCATTCGCGCTAGAGGATTTTATCGCATTTTTTTTAAATTTTCCTTTAAGCAATTTGCCTCTAGGAAATTTTACTCATGCAATTTGCGGCCTTACTATCAAAGATGAAACCACTCAAGCTCCGCTTTCGCGGTTAAATCAGATAATAAGACTGCAAATCCACTCAGTAAAATTTCCAGGCAAAATGCTTTCTTGAAGATTTCAAATATTTTTGAGCGATAAATCCCCCTAGTACTTATGATATTACCCCCAAAAAAACATGATCATAACATTGAAAATTCATGAAAGAGTTAAATAATATATATTTTGATGTTCAAACAACAAAAAAATTAGCACAAAAATATCCGGTCTCAGAGAAAATGCTACTGAGTTTCGCGTGACCACTGAAATGATAATGATGAACACATTCATTATTGTCTTTTTTCTTGAAATCAAATTGCACTGCGAAGCATTTTTGAGAATGCTGAGAATTCTGGAACAAATTAAAATTATGATTCAATAATGATATGATATGAATCATCTAGTAAAAAAAAAGTTTTCCTAATGGGGCAAGGGAAAAAATTCGAAATCGCAATCTGATGAATTGTTTCAATGAGACCAATGCCTGAACTAATGTTGGTAATTTTGAAGAATTCCGTAAATACAAATAATTAAAAATTACTATACTTTTTTCTGCGAACAAAAAAAACATTGTTGCTCATTGATGTTGTAGAGGTTAATGAGAAATTGGAATAGAATAATTTGAATTGAATATTCACCTTGTAATATCAGGTGGATTTTTTTCCAGAAAATCAACTAGGAGGAGCTATAGGTGGTAGGTTTTTATTTTTCTACCTTGTATAATAGGAATAAATATCTATATAATAAATAACACTAATAAAATATAAAATAAATCAACAAAATCAATATCCTATGAGTATTGCTGAGGGAGTGTAATGATTTTCACCAAGCTGAAAAGCTGAGGTTAGTGCTGGAATCTTTGGTACTTTTGTCCAGTTCCATCTTATCATTTTCTAAATTTGTCTGGTCAAAAGTATCCAAGAAATATTCAATTTTCTCGAGTAGATTGGTGGCTACATTTGCAAATTCCTCCCAAATGAGGTATTCTTGTGTAATATAGATATCCATATCTTCCATGTGTTCTTCAATACCAAAGAGTTTTTCTTCATCTGAAAGCAAATGGAAGAAATTAATAATAATCATAATGAATAAAGCATTTCCAGAGACACAAAATATTCTCGTTGAGCTGATTTCTCTTGCTTAAATGATAATAATATTTCTATTAAAATCATTCATATGATATTGTAGTCCTTATACAGGGTGAGTCATAAGTACTTTGACAAACTTCAGGAGGTGATTCCTCAGAAGATTCTAATATGAATTGTCCAAATAAATATATGTCCGGAAACGCTTCGTTTCCAAGATACAGGGTGTTGAAGTTTTATTTTTATTTTCGTTTTTTTTAAATAACTTTCGAAATACTGTCCTTAATTAAACGAAAATTGGTATTGAGAGGTTTTTTGAGGTGTAAAATTCTAACCTGATTTTATTATTGCTCTTACTCGT
Source organism: Gonioctena quinquepunctata (assembly GCA_018342105.1). NCBI lineage: Eukaryota > Metazoa > Arthropoda > Insecta > Coleoptera > Chrysomelidae > Gonioctena > Gonioctena quinquepunctata. The sequence goes on along the minus strand of JAFIRS010002204.1, from coordinate 105,109 downwards.
AGGGGGCGCCACCTACACGTCTTTTTATTTTTTGAAGATTCATAACTTTTTTGAGCATACTTTTAGCACATTTTTCAGTAAAAAAATCAATTCCTCTATCTATCTACGTACAAAAGCTACCCTTGTTACAAGTCGCTATAAGCAACCGTTTTCTAGATATTTGGACTTGGAAATTTCAAGTAGATTATTTGATAATCGATGCGTGTTGAAGTTATTACCATTATTTTGCATTTTTCACAAGAATGCATAGGAAATGAATTTGACGTTTCGTAAGTAGTTTTGGTAATTACATATTATGTGACAGTTAAACGTTTTGTTGTTTTGTTGAAGTTTCTGTAAGTTTTAAAACACTAATTTTGAAAAAATGGATTATTTAAACAATAATGCTCATTTAGCCGATATGCATTTCGTTTATGGCCTTGCGGATGGCAATGCGCGCGAAGCAAGACCTATTTACCTAATTGAGTACTGCCTTCAGCTCCAACATTTACCAGTCTCCACCGTCGTTTGGCAGAAACAGGTAGCTTTAAGAGGGCAGCTGATATTATTGGAAGACCACGAGCAGTCCGAACCCCAGAATTGGAAGAAGCTGTTTTGAACGCTCTCGAGGAGAATCCAGAAACAAGTACAAGAATAATTGCTGAAGCTCTCAATTCTACTCAGTCCACAGTTTGGAGAATTATCCACGATCAACAATTTTATCCATACCATATTCAAAAGGTACAAGCTCTTTTGCCACGAGACTTTCCCCAACGCATTACTATATGTCAGTGGTTTTTGAGAAAATTGGCTGGAAATCCTCAATTTTTAAGATATGTACTCTTCACGGACGAGGCAAACTTCTCCCGAAATGCTATCACAAACTTTGATAACAACTATGTTTGGGCTCTGGAAAATCCGCACGCAGTTAGTGAAAGACATTATCAGTATCCATTTTCTGTAAATGTATGGGCGGCAATAATTGATAATTACTCGATAGGTCCTTTCTTTCTTCCGTTCCGTTCCGACTGAATGGCGCAACTTACAGAGACTTTTTAGAAAATGAATTTCCGGGACTACTTCAGAATGTACCATTAGAAATTCGTATCCACATGTGGTTTATGCATGATGGGGCTCCGGCCCATTTTAGCGTTGTAGCCAGAGAATTCCTTACCACTGTCTATCCAAATCGATGGATCGGTAGGGGTGTAGAACCTAACCAGGCGTGGGCACCAAGGTCCCCAGATCTAAACCCGCTAGATTTTTATTGTTGGGGACATTTGAAGTCACTAGTTTATAAAACTCCAGTAGCGAACAAGGAAGACCTAAGCAACCGAATAGTAGACGCCTGTGAATCAATAAGAAACACACCTATAATTTTTGAGCGGGTACGAGATTCAATGACTAGAAGACTGAAAGCCTGTATCTTCGCTGGAGGTGGACACTTTGAACAATTTATTTGAATACAATTTAGTTTCCTTCATTACATTTTATTCTACATATTAAAAATTTCTTGAAATAAAATGTTGATATTTCTTGCAAATTTTATTAAAACAAATACAGATTTTGCACCCTTGATACAAAAATAACTATTTCAAACGAGTAAAAATAAATAGAATAGGTGGCGACCCCTACAAAAAAACAAAACTACTTACTTAAACGTTAGATTCATTTCCTAAGCATTCTTGTGAAAAATGCAAAATAATGGTAATAACTTCAACACGCATCAATTATCAAATAATCGACTTGAAATTTTGAAGTCCAAATATCTAGAAAACTGTTGCTTATAGCAACTTGTAACTAGGGTAGCTTTTTACGTGTGCTAGAAGTACGCTCAAAAAAGTTATGAATCTTCAAAAAAAAAAAAGACGTGTAGGTGGCGCCCCCTATGAGTAAGAGCAATAATAACATCAGGTGCGAATTTGACACCTCAAAAAACCTCTCAATACAATTTTTGTTTAATTTAGGTCAGTATTTCGAAAGTTATTCAAAAAAACGAAAATAAAAATAAAACTTTAACATTAAATGTCCTAACAACTGTAGCTTAGTAGCATTTTTGCAGCTGCAGGCGTCTTATCAATGAGCACGAGATAAGACGATAGATATGCCGTCCTTCGGAAGGGATGTTAAGATGTCGGTCCCGAGTTCATGGATGTTGAGCTCGTTAAAGAACCCTACCTCTGAAACAACAGAGGATTCGGCAAAAATTTCCGGTTGGGAGGAGTGTGCTCACCGGCGTCGGTGTTTAGCCTTGGTAGCAGAAAAAGGCCGACGTTAAATAAAAAAAAAAAACTTTAACACCCTGTATCTTGGAAACGAAGCGTTTCCAGACATATATTTATTTGGACAATTCATATTAGAATATTGTGAGCAATCACCTCCTGAAGTTTGTCAAAGTACTTCTGACTCACCCTGTATAAGCGTATATTTCAAGACAAAAAACTGAGACAATGACAGCGCCCCAAATGTGGCTCATTCCCAATATTTTTATTTGCGTTGAAGATAGTGAAAAAAGTTACTCAGAATATAATTTTTAGCTCCAAGACCAAATTTCATCACAAAATTTGTATTTTTAGTTTTTTCAATATTTTTCCGCAAAGTCCACACATGGTTACAAAATTATGATTGAATTAAACCTCATTCTGACAAAACTTCGAGTTATATCGTGTAAAGTTTTATTTTACAATCGTAAATGATGGCGCTCCTAGAAGAAATGCTTTATTAGCCGCTACTAGTCATGGAACTGCAGCCACCATAAATGCTATTTTCAATGAAATCGGCAGGGTTATTGAAAGATCTTAGAGTGATCAACCTCGTCGAATTTATCTCAGCTGCAAATTCAAGAGTGAGTCTACGAGATTTAACTTCTCAACTGAATATCGACAAGGAGAATCATAAAATCAAGCCTTATAAACCAAAATTTCTACATACTTTGAAAGAAGGTGATGAAAATAAAAGCTTGAAAGGAATTTTGTAAATCAAATTTTGTTTACTGTTGAGGCTAAATTGACCACTAATGGGATGTATCTTCTCAAAACTGTAGATACTGGGCTACAGAAAATCTGCATACATAAATAAAAAGTTGGGATCAATTATTCTTTGAACAACTATCCTTGAATATTAAACTAATACTGAAACACCTGTGAAGAAATTGTTCAAGAATAGTATTAATATTAGTATTAATATGTTTGATATTTTCTATCGATATAAGATCATTTCTTTCAACTAGAGATGTGTGTTATGTTTGGGAAGGCTAATGGTATCTCGCTGTCCAGTGGAATAATTGTGAAATTTGTGGAATATCTCGACAGTGATTGCTGACAAACAATGTAAATATGTACATGTAAATACTTGCTACCTGAAAATTTTAAATTTGATTGTATATACAATTTTCAATAACTTTACTCATCACTGATGAATAGTTAGGAAACAAAATTTCAGTGACTTTGCATTGAAAGAAATCTGCCTCAAAAAAATCTGAAACATTTTTATTTAGTACTCACCATCGAGTATTTTTCTTGTGTTTGCATCAAAGTAGAAGGAAATCGTAGAATTTTGTTGATTTTAAATGCAAGAGTGTGAACAACTCTGTGAGCATAATTCTGAACCCAGAGGATCTCAAAGAGATTCAGCTGAGGAAACTACTGAATTTGGTCAAAGAAATCAACATGACCAGCTGATTCTCAGAGCGAGTTGGCTACATGCACGGGGTTCTTCGGAACCGGCCCACTCTGTGCGAAGAAGTGACATTAACAAAAATAACAGTCGTGGAAAAAGTATACAGGAGTGCAAAGAGCATGGAATAAATGCCTATTTCTCACTCATATGAATCTTTATACTAATGAGATATATCGTTTTACAATATATTATTGATATGATAGGTGGCCTACACATAAGATTTGGAGTTTTATTTTGATAAAAAAATTTGTACTTGTTAATAAATCTGATGTAAATTAATGAAATTATTACATTCCAATTGAGTTAGACTCAGCTATAAAAATTCTTCTTGGACCTCGCGCAAAATTAAAATCATATTAAAAAGTTGCTACTGGCCAACTACTGGAGGAGGTCGGTTTACTGAAAGACTTATGGAAAAAAAAGATAATTAAATCAAGTGGGACTAATACAAACCTAAATAATCTGCAAGTATCACCAACAGCTTATGTATTTCTGTTTCTGAAAAGAGTTCATGCAAATCTACGACATCAATGCAATAATTCCACAGAACTTGACAAACTAAATTTCCTAGTGACCAATCATTATCGCAGTAGTTGGTGAGAGTTTTTATCAACTGCGAAACTCCGCCACTGTTTTTAAATAGTGTCCTGGACCGATTATCAGACATTAAGTTGACAAATACTCCTACAGTCGTTTTTAGCAATGTGGGATCAGCTGAAACATCAACCCAAATGATTAAATGGTCCAATAAATATATTTGCACTTACCTTTGTTCAGTAAATTGATTAAAATTTCGAAAACCTCTGATTCCACTATGTAGGTACGGGTTATTTTTGATCTGGATAAATTGCCTAAAATTCTCATAGCTTCTACGACACATTCTTTATTCCTTGAGTTGGCAAATTCGGCTATTGCTGAAAAAAAAATGGGTATAATGTAGTGTGATTCATATTTCATTACATTACCTACTTCATGATGATATAATTCACAAAATATCCTTTAATTATAATATTGTATTCCTTTTTTTTCAAATGAAATGAAAAATATGAGTAATAAATACCAAGGGTAACATTTTTGTATACCTGTAAACGAATACAATTTCTGCAGTCAGGATTATTTTGCTGTTATTTCGGCCATGATGTTAAAGCAGTTCTGTAACAACGGGATGTTTCTGATTTCGAATAGTGAGATATAAAACAAACATTTAAAAAAAGTTTCTTGAAAATGTAACTTGTTACTTTAGGTTCCGAAGTGAGTCATTAATCGGATTCTTAACCATGAAAAAAGCTTTCTCGGGATGAAAATGAAGTACAGTAAAAGTAAAAATAGAAGTGAAAAAAAAATCACCTTCAACAATATCCACCTGCTTCACATGAAAAATATCAACCTCCAAGTCGCTAGTATAGTAATATGACAAATTGTTCAGAGTACTGAGAATAGATAATACCAGTTCCTCGTTCTTCTTGAAAGGATTACTAATGAGTACTTTGAGTATTTCATCAATCAATTGGTTCCCATATTTTTCATTCATGGCCTTTCCTATCTCGGGATTAATCACCATGTTTGCAATCACTCTGATTATCTGAAAAAGTGCAACTGTTTTTATATTGTCCAGAAAGAAAATATGAGTAGTAGTAGGTAATGGATTCAACTGATAATATAATGAAAAACTCAAAATAAAAGGGCTCAATTAAATAAATAGTTTCGTTCACTTCCAGTTCCTAGTTGAATGTTGCCACAAATGTCTGCTCTATTAAAAAAACTTGTTTATTAAATGCAACTGATGTCCCGAGCAAGACTAGAAAACTCTACCCGGAAGGGAGTTTGGTCTCGTGATACAACACGCTACCTGAGCTCAGTGCAGCGCATTACTTAGGCCCAGTTTCACCAAATGCTTTAATCTCGACTTAGCTCTTAAGTGAGGCCTTAGATCACGATTAATGTAATGTAGCGTTTCACCACACTCTAAAGCGCCATTACAGTTTTCACTACGTTTTCGTTGCAGTGTTTCGCTCAAACCACTGACTTTTATCGCCCTATTCTAAAGCTGCTATTACCACTTTTTGCTATGTGCTAGCCAGGAAAGTCATACGTATATATGAAAATAAGAGTTTGTGGAGAATAGAATAAAGAGAAATAATAATATAATCATTTGTTAAAATTCTCTTTTTAAATTGAATCGCCACTGCATAGTGCTTTAGGATCTTCATTCCTATAGAAGAACTCGAAAAGTTATGAATGCCAGTGTCGTTAATCATAAACTTTTCCATCCACATTTCAAAATAAATTAGGACAAAACATGCTGGAAGATCCTTTGTGATGGGCGAATAGCCAATAGCTAAAGTAAATAAGCCTAATCCAATACGTCTGTAATAACTGTCATTTGAATTTGTCTCTGAAATTCTCGAAGCACCTAAACTCTCTTAATAATAACATTTTTATATTTTTTATCGCCGTATTTGACCTTGACGATGAAGAGTAGCGAACTTCAGAATTATTTTGTCGTATTTAATTTTCATCTCGGGATTATTCCGTGATTATTACGTTCCTGATGACAATGTGCTGGGCACTGTCCCTGGTTATTCACTTAGATTGACCATTCCCTGAGACGGCCCTTCACACTCTTTTCAATAGGACGGTGTCGAGGTTGCTGGTGCACTGGAAAAGGTAAGGTCCGAGATCGCTTCCCAAGCACAAATTATATTACCTATCCGAGGTTACACTAATATTTAAGAATACAATTTTTTTTTAAAGAATGCAAATTCATTTTTTTTACAAATTTTAAGAATACATGCGGCACCGGTGACCTTTTGCTGTAGAACCTTCCGAGGAAATCTCTGGTCCAGTTTATGTACATAATAAATGCAATAATAAAGTGGCAACATTATCCAGATTGTCTAAAGAAAGCGGAAATAATCCCACTTCTCAAGTCGGGAAAAAACAAGAATAATCTTGAAAGCTATAGGCCCAGCTCCCTTTTGAGCGTGATTGCCAAGGTGGTGGATAAGATCCCCCTGAGTCGTGTTGTGGATTCTGAGGGGGAGCTGGACATTATCCCGCCTGAGCAATTCGTGTTCAGGAGAGGACATTCAACAACCTCACAAGTAGCCCGAGTTGTTCACGGGGTGGAGGAGGCTTCTCACAGAGACCACAACACAGTTATGGTCCTGTTGGATACCGAAGAAGCGTCTGGCAGAGGGGTTGATCGCCAAAATGACAAAGGCACACATGCCGTTATACCTTATCAAAATCATTGATACCTATCTGTCGGGGCGGACATTTAGGGTAAACGTGAACGGAACCAGTTCGCAGGAACATACAATTGGAGCTGGTGTCCAGCAGGTCCCCTGTCACCAATATACACATGACTTTCCGACCTTCGTTCGGACGAATACGGCTATATGTTCGCGGATGACACCGCGATCTTCGCCCACTCGTACCAGAGCGAAGTGGCTGCAATGCAGCTCCAGATTCATCTGGATCGGTTGGTCATACCATATATGGGGAATAACAAGATAAAGTTGAATCCCAATAAAACGGAGGTCGTTAACTTCACGAGGAAACGAACGAATGTGGAGATCCTCGGGAAGTTAAGGATCGAGAACAACAAAGTGACAGAGTCCCTCTGCGAGATATCTGGGGGTGGAATTGGACAGGCGTATGTATCTGCACAACCACATAGCGCTTGCGCTACAGAGGGGGGCGGCCGCAATTAAACGCACGTACCCCCTCATCTTACCTAATTCAAAACTTTCAACAGATAACAAAGTAAGGATCTACAAGCAGATCATAAGACCTGCTATGACATACGCCTGCCCAATTTTCTGCAGTCTACCGAAAACCCAACTACCTATCAAGATTGGAAAGACTGCAGAATAAGGCACTCCGTATAGTTACTAACAGTAACAGGTACATCCGGTTGGATGAACTACGCGAACTGGCGGGAGTCGAGAAACTTGAAGAGTTCATACTCAAAATTTCCGACAAGTTCTACCGATACCACATTACTAAAAGTCCGCTCACGGTAGACATAACAAACATTAGGTCAAAATCTAGAGTTATATAGAGAAGCGTTGCAATGAAGAGAAAGACTTGAGTAGAGAAAAAGCCCAGACAGGGACAAATAGTTAACAAGCATAGAATTATCAAAAGCCGGTTTTTGTTTAATTTATTTTATTTTCCGGGTTACGAACACAAGTTGAAATAATTGAGTAGTAAGAATAAAGAAATTGTAATTTTCAAAAAAACTAACAAAAGGAAATTAGGTACATAAGCTAACGCAGGAGGACTACAAACACGAATTATTAATAAAACAAAAAACAATATATAAAAGGCAACCTGCCAACACCAGCAGGGGCCAATCCCTTCGTCCCCTCGGGAGGACAAGAGGTCAACAATCCCCACGCGTATACCAATCCTTCCCTCCTCTACCCCCCACAAGAAGAGGAGCACCAAGAAGAGATTGTTTTATTTGTATATATATTTAGTTAAGTTTTCAATGTATAATTCAATGTTAGATAATAAATATTATTGGATTGGTGGCTGGTCAGGTTGACGAGAGTCTATTGATATCCGAGCCAAGCAACTTCGGGCGCGTTTAGTACTTGAATGACGTCTTATCAACGAGCAAGAGATAAGACGATAGGTATGCCGTCCTTCGGAGGGGACGTTAAGATGGCGGTCCCGAGTTCACAGATATTGAGCTCGTTAAAGAACTCTACACCACTGAAACAACAAAGGATTTGGCAAAATTTCCGGTTTGGGGAGTATGCTCATCGACGTTAAATAAAATAATTTAAAAAAGAATACATGCGGAAATTTCGCAACAGAAATACAGGAATGTACACAAATATAGAAACCTTAAAAATAACCTAAGCCATATTCATACAAATATACGATAAAACTATACTAAAAAAAACTTAAGCTGGATTATAATAATATGAAAGGCTTTTAACAAACTCTATTCGTGATATTTTGTTATGGGACAAGTCTTGCAATTTTCGGTTTATAAGTATTTGTTTCACACAAATATTTCTTATTATATATTTTATGTTAATGCTGTTAATTTTTATATATGTATCTAATTGAAATTCCAGAATGACTCTTAAAAACTTATTAATATTCGGATAAGGGCTATAAAATGACTTGATTAAATTGATTATGAAATGATTCGCAGGCATTTGTTGTTCTACTTTAAGAGGATAAGTGTTTCGCCCAAATGAAGGGATGAAAAGTAGAATCTTGACTTATATAGTTATCAACCAAATCATGGCAAAACTTATCCAGTACATCAAGTTTCGGTTTGAATTCAAGAAATTGATTGCTAAACAGTCACCGATATCTTCTGGTTCTAAAAAACAGTAGACCAAAAATATTATTCAAAAATTTACACCTAGCTTCTTCAGTTTCCGTTAATAGAATCATTTCTAACTGAAAACTTTTCCTGTCTGTTAGTAACAATATCGTGCTTTTCAACTAGGTTGCGAAATTAAAAAATATCTTTTGGTTATTTTGGAAGAACAGCTGAACTAGCTTAACTTAAAACAACAGATTCACTTGGAGCAGTGATACTCAACCTTTTTTTTATAGGGCCACAAAGACCTTTTAGTTATGGTGCCTCGGACTTAGGTAATAATGAAAAACGTAATTTAAATTCAATGGTTTATATATTAACAAAAAAAGTGTTCACAATTGATCTGGCTGGATGATTTCATAAGGTTATCATGCAGTCAAGAAATCATGACTCCATTTTGAAAAAGCATTCACAATCTCCAAAACTTTAGTGTTAATGAGTTTTCTTTAGTTGCGAACACTTTGTTGTTTTTGTTGGGCACAAAAAAAATTCTGTTTCCCACTCGTCTTGAAACAATCGATTTTCATCTGATATTTTTCGTTTAAACTTAGAAGACACTCCTGACATTATTTTTGAATTAAAATAACAGTTTTACACTGAAAAAAACACCAATTAACTGCAGCCACCGAGAGAGATTAACTTAATTAGCTTCAATTCTTATTTAGAAGTTAAGTCTAGTAAACAAACAAATTCAAAACACGTCGCGATCGGCAAGCAATGCACGTACGTGGAGTGTAGAAGAAAATAGTAGTAGATTGAAAATGGAGTAGATTCATAGAGCTCATCCAGTATTGAAACGACCGTTTGGTAGGTAGAGAGGGGGAAAACACGAGTGGACACGATTTGCTGTGCTACGGCGAATCTTCACCAGTGTCCAGTGCCTTGGCATGCAGCGTTTGAAAGGTTAGGTTTGTTTGATTAATAAATAGGTAGTGCAGTTATTTATTCAACATTGCAATAGTTTACTCGTTACCTTGCCAAAATGCCCAGTGGTTAGTACTATTCAGTAGCGAAAAAAGAAATAAGAGTGTTGGGAAAGTTATAGGAGTGTAAGTTCCTATGGAATTTCTATTAATAGCCATAGTTAGACAATGGTTCGGGTATCCTCGATAAAAAATGGTTGTTAGGTTGGGGAAGGCCAAAGTGGTCGTTTCAATACTGGATGAGCTCTACCAAAGCGGAGTAGTAGTTAGTGTTCAAAGAGCACATTCAGTCAATTTCTTTCACGCATGCGCTACCCACTAGAGTTTCTTTCCCAAGGTCATTTCATTTAATTTGTGCAGATAAAATCACACTCTTCCTGATTTTGCCACAAACAGGTTCGAAGAGAACTACTATGCATGCGCACCAAATTTATGAAATAAGGTGTTGAAACTAAAAACCTTCCACAGTATGAGACCACAATATTGATTAACATACCTTCTAGTACACTAGGAAGAACTGAAATTGTTTGATTTGCTAAAAAAAATAATTTGGCACTTTTGGATTCTGCAAAATATGGTAGTGAATTGAAACTGCTGTGAGATAGCATAAAATAAAACCCAAAAAAATATCACAAGCTCAGTTACCTCATAACTTGTCCGAATAAAAAAACAAAAACAACTCGAAAAACATAAAACCCTTAAAACAAAAAGAAAAAGTTCAAATATATAGATTTGTTGAAAATATAAACAGGATGTTCATAAAATCAGATGTGGAATCATCTGCGACTGTTAGACATTCACAAAAAATAACTTCATTTTAATCGTGGATTTTTCAATTCACAGAAAAATCTTTCTATCAATATTCAATTGAGAATGTTTCCCTTTTCAATTCAAATATATACTTGTTATACCGGGTGACACAGGGTATCGGGCCACCCCTGTAACTTCTGCATTCGTGAACGGATTAATCTGAAATTCGGTACAGTTATATAAGCAACCATTTCGGATTTGATCACATTACAATCCAATATGGCGGACTTCCGGTTTTTCTGCAAATGCCAGCAACTTTGTTTTTTCAAATAAAACACCCTGTATATTTTTACATATTCATGTTCAACAGGTCAAAACAAATCCAAACCATATGTCAAATGTAATTTTTTTTTGAAACAATTGAAATTAAAATTGTTTTTTTATTTTACCTCGTGGATAAATGAGATTTGGCAATGGCTATTCACAATGAGTCGCACATAACAGAAAAACATAATTTTTTCCGAAAAATTATTTTTTGTGTCATTTATTGGTGAATCAATTAGTTACATCACATTTTGATCAAAAATTCATTTTTTTCAAATGAAACCCCTATGGGCCACCTACCTGTCTCTCTAGAACATTCATTAAGGAAAAAAATAACATGTATTTCGGTGCAGTAACAAATTGTATACATGCAAAAATCTACAACTAGTTCATGAGTTTCCTTGCAGTTCGAATAATTTTTCAACTTAGTAAGCTGTGGAAAACAACATTTCTGAATCTTGTCAACTAATTGTGTTTCGCTGTCATCTTTCATCTCAACTCTCGAAAATTAGTTAACTTCCGAGAATTAGTTTAATAGAAATATAAAATCAAAATTATAGGTTCACAAGAAGTGAACAGGTTGATATGTTATTAATTTACGGAGAATATCTTAAAAACAGTGTCGCCTCTTGTCAGTTATACGCTGAACGATACCCACATAGAAGACACCCATAAAGAACCTTTTTCAAAAATGTGCAGAGAAGATTCCGAAAAGAACCTAACAATGGAGAAGATGATCGTAAGTGAGGAGGCAGAAATGAACGTTTTGCTTATGTTGATTTTGATCCAACCGCTTCGACGCGGGAATTGAAATACCAATGCAATGTAAGTCGAGAAAACACTAGAAGAATTAAAAAAAAACACCATTATCGTGCTTGTAAGTATAACTTACAAAATTAGTTGACAAGATTCAGAAATGTTGTTTTCCACAGCTTACTAAGTTGAAAAATTATTCGAACTGCAAGGAAACTCATGAACTAGTTGTAGATTTTTGAATTTATACAATTTGTTACTGCACCGAAATACAAAAATGATATGTAATTTTTTTCCTCAATGTATGTTCTAGAGAGACAGGTAGGTGGCCCATAGGGGTTCCATTTGAAAAAAATGAATTTTTGATCAAAATGTATGTGACTGAATTGATTAACAGTAAGGAGCGTTGAAAAATTTTTATCAGAAAAAATTAAGTTTTTCTGTTATTTGCGACTCATTATGAATAGCTTCGACCAAATCTCATTTATCCACGAGATAAAATAAATAACAATTTTAATTGTTTAAAAAAATGACATTTGACATAAGGTTTGGACTTGTTTTGACCTGTTGAACTTGAATATGTAAAAATATACAGGGTGTTCCATTTGAAAAACAAAGTTACTGGCATTTCCAGAAAAACCGGAAGTCCGCTATATTGCATTGTAATGTGATCAAATCCGAAATGGTTGTTTATATAACTGTACCAAATTTCAGAAAAATCCGTTTACGAATGCAGAAGTTACAGGGGTGGCCTGATATCCTGTGAGACCAGGTATATCACAAGCTCAGTTACCACATAAATTCACTTATGAAACAAACAAAACAAATGTATATCAGAAAAAGTTATATGGTTAACATCAAGCATCAAAGTGTGCCGAAAATGAGTGATTTAGTCTTTGTAGTTTATGCTAGTTGAAAGAAGGAGGCATTGTGAATGATTTCTGCGCGAGAAAACAGTAGGTACTTGAAAATAAGGCGATCCAAAACAAAAAATGGCTCTAGCTCGGAAACCGTAGGAGACCGCCGCGTTTTCTTTCCGTATTCGTGTTCAGGAGGCAAAAAACAATAATAGTCGTACAGCTATTTTCAAGAAGCAGGAGTGCACTTACTCAATATTTACCACCGGATATATCTCCAAAACTATATTATGATTGAATAGAGCAAAAACTGCACTTTGTTATTGCGTCAATATTGAATACAGTACAGTACAGTGTTTATTTCATCGCTTGATTGAACTAATGCTAATATTAATGACAACGAGCCGTCACTCTCGTCAGCCATTAACTCAAATGTCCGTAGCATCTAGCATATATGAACTAAAGTACTCCGACTCGGAAAAAGATTAGGGCATAAAACGCGGACAACATGACAGTAGGACAACTCTATCTATGAGTTTTGTCTTTTGATTTATCTCAAGTGTATTCGGTCAATATCCGGACAACGTTCGGAAAATATAGTTGTTCAATTATCTTCTTTCGAACTACATTTTATGCATCCGTACATTCAACCGCCGTAGAAATCAATCTTTTGGAGTAGCGGAGTGGTATGATCAAAGGGAGTAGATCTACTCCGAATGGAGTAGCTTCGGCAACCCTGGCCGGTAGGGTTATCGTGGTACTTATTTTACTCACAGCGCGCCTACACTTTCTCTGTAACCGCGCGAAATTTAAAATGGTTGACTATTTATGTAACCATGCCAGGTGGGCCACTTACGAAAGCTCGGCGGGCCGCAGGTTGAGTATAGCTGACTTGGAGCGTTTGACTTTATCACATGTCTTTTCACTTTTATAGGTTTTTCCGATAATCTGTCAACTGCCACTTTTTTTGCTGAATTGCTTAATATTTAGTACTGATTCCATTATCACAGTATTTTTATCACTGTCACTTTTTAAACATGCTTTACAGTTTTATCTCGTACACTTCCAAATTTACTATTTACTAAACTTTTATGAAAAGTAAATTTATAACTGCCGGTAACTAACATCGGCTTGCCTTTTTGGTTTGAAATTTCTAACACGTCCATTTTAAACACACTTTACTAGCAGGTATTTAAGGACCCCCACAGGTAAAACCTTAAGTATTTTTTTGAATGAATAATAATCAGTGATTACGAGGGTTTCTCAGTCCTCTTTCTGAATTTTCTAGAAAAACTGTTTGGGTGATAAATAAATCTGGCAACATTATTCTAAAGAACCCCGCACCAAATACATGGGAAAATGGGTCTAGGCCAATTTTGAAAATTGTTTGGGATATTGTAGTACAAATCTCTAGAAGTTACACGTGCAAGTTTAAATTAGTTTCTATGTCTAGTTTCGAAGATATGAATTTTTGAAAATCATAAAAATGGTTGTTTTACTAAAACATAGGAAGGTTCACTTATCCAAAAGTATTACTTTTTAGATGATTAGGGACTAAATAATAGTATTGCTGGTTTGAAGTAAGTCGAATGACTTGTCAGTCAGTCGGTCGTTACGACAAAAGAAGCCGCCTATTATACAGGTTAGGTCAAAAATAGCGACAATTTAGCATACTTCGCCAATCTTTATCATTGGTCCCATTGGTGAGACTGATCATTTTTCATTAAAAATATTGTTATTGGGAGTCTTTTCTTTGATAAGAATGTTTTCTTTAAAAGTTTTAACTTTCTTCCAAAACACTTATCGGTTTAATTTTGTTTTTATACTTTATGTTTTAAACCGTCTTTTTGCACCTAATATATATATGTTTGTTATTACTCTTGAATGGACCTGTAAATTATAATTTTATTTTTCAGTTATACTTAAAAATACATTACCCTACACTCGTGTGAGTTTCATTAATTTTCTATGTCTGGTTTTTGAAATATAAATATTGAAAATTGATATTTTATGGAACATATTGTCATAACCCCATAAGTACAGAAAAACTTTCAAACATAAGAAAAAACAAGTTATTAATAAATATGAACTCTATGGCCAGAAAACATAATTCACTGGGAATGAAAATAAATTCCGAAATCAAATACTCGACTAAACTAATAAACAAAGGCACGTTAAAAATAGAATAGACACCTGCAAGCCCGGAATGCATATAAAAAGTCACCCTTTTTACCACGGAACTATTAACAACTCATCACCCTCCGAGTTACTCATATCTAAGGAATTTCATTAGTAATCAAAGAAACTATAAATTATAGGTTTTGACAGCTCATTAAATGCAATACGACCACGAAATACATAAATCATTAATTTTTTATACATTCTTTCGGCTACAGTAACGAGCCAATAATTACTAAGACGGTGATTTATTATGACAGGTAGAAGATAACTATAATGTTAGGAATGCGACCCGCGAACGTTCCATGGAAAGGGGAGATGATATAAAAGCGCGACCACGCGAACAAACGATGATTCGGTAAACAGAAGTTGTTCAAGTAAAGTGTCCTCTCAGAGGTGTTTGAACTTTCATACGATTAACATGTAGTTCAGATAGATAAGCGAGCTCAACTATCACATAGTAATCATATAACAGTGAAATTGCGAAATTAGTAAGAAAGAGAATTCCCATAATGTCAAACCGGAACTGCACGAGTAATGACTTCACAAAGAGAATACACAGTTAAACAGTATTTACCATAAATAGATATTATGTTATCAATGCTTCAAGAACGAGATAAGACACCCAAAACCTCTAAACGATAGTTCCTGCTCTCATAGAAAGACATTACCAATACAACTATAGTCTAATATATAGTGCGATATAAAAGTAAATGAACAATTTTCGCGGAAATAATTAAAATAGTAATACAATTGAACTAATATCGTGTAAAACAAATATCGAGTGAATAAGAGTTGAAACCTGATGGTTATCTGTTTTTCTGAATTTATGGTTGGGCAAATTGAATCAATTATAATTTTTATATGTTTTTAAATAAATCTCCATATTTTATGTTCCCATATTTTTCAAATAATATTTATCAACAGTCTGTTTAACAATTGATGGCATTTTTACTTATATTCAGTCCATTTGACATTGAGAATGCCAAAAACTGACCTAATGTAAATTCTCAACTGTTCTTTGACTATTTTATTTACAGTATATAGAACTGATGGAAATGCTATGTACTTATTATAAAATATATATGTATATTCTAATGCTTTCCCCAGTGCATTATTTAACAATCTTTCTGAGATCGGTACGTGCTTCTATCGAAACGCCCCACATTCCATGTATTAAGAGAAAGATATTTCTTGAAGCCGCTCTCGAGAAAACATCTCGGTTCGACCATCATCAGACAGTCGATGCTCTTATTCAATTTCTCAACCTAACAACGAAGGAGTGATCAAGTAAAGTGATTAATTCATAATATTTGAAAATTCCTCAGCGTTTATTGGTCTTTCTTTGAAGGAGTGATCCCTCTAATAGAAGGCCAGTGGCGTAACAATATTATCCAATCTTCTTGATGAAATAAATATGATCTTGCGCAAAAACCGCAAGACCATATACCGTGTGACTATTAACGGCGTGGCTATTGACACGTTGGTATGCGATTTTCCACCTGCTTTACGAAAATTCGGTGTCCAGATCCATATAAGTCGTACTCTACGCTTTGTGACGATTCCATGAAATAGTAATTATGAATCCCCCAACGTATCAATAGCCACGCCGTTAATGCGATTTTTGATGGCGCAATTGTTTTGCGCCGCAAGAGCATAATTTCATCAAGAAATGAGTATAGATAATATTTTCTATAAAATATCAATTCTCAATATTTTTATTTCAAAAACCAGACTTAGGAAATTAATGAAACTTACACGAGTGTAGGATAATTTACTTAAAGTATAACTGAAAAATATGATTCAAATTGACAGCCCCATTCAAGAATAATTAACAAACATATATTCAAAACCTATTTCAACTTATATTTCTAAATATTTATAAAATGTGATTGTTGATTTTTGTAGCTAATCATATCAAGCAATTACTATAAGTCTTCCTCAAGTAGTTTTGGCTTCAAAGCGGATTTATTGTGTTAAACACATGATATAAAAAACAACATAAGCAAAAATTCCCAATAATGGGGACCAATGATAAAGATTGGCGAAATATGCTAAATTGTTGCTGTTTTTGACCAACCCTGTATAATAGGCGACTTCTTTTGTCTTAACGACTGCCTAACTGACATGTCATTTGACTTCCTTTAAACCAGCAATTCTATTATTTAGTTACTAATCATCTAAAAAGTTATTTTTTTGGCTAAGTGAACCTTACTATGTTTTAGTAAAACAGCCATTTTTATGATTTTCAAAAATTGATATTTCCGAAACTGGATATAGAAAATAATATACACTTGCACATGTAACTTCTAGTGACTTGTACCACAATATCCCAAACAAAATTCAAAATTGGCTGAGTGCCATTTTCCTATGTATTTGGTGCGGGGTTCTTTACATAAATTTTGAAATATACATAATTATTTATGGGTTGCTCCTTGAAACCTAGTGGGAGCCATATCGGTCCCTTGAAAATCTACCTGAACAAACCAGCCATCTCGACTTAACCCTTTCAATTCATGAAAAAATCTAACATGCTTTGGATTGTTTGATGATGCTAGATGGAATTCGTACAAGATTGGTCGCCAATGTATTTTGTAAGCTTTCAAGTTTAGTATGAACAGTATTATGAGTAACAACATGGGTTATTCCTTGTAGTCAGCCTTTCAATTTTGTAACAAAAAAGAAACAATGAAATTGAACGAACAGGCAGATTGCGCAATGATTTCGCTCCGACTTATTATGTGAGTTCAATTACAGTATGTTTTTAGCTATCATTGTTAGAAAGTAATCTTCCTCCATATCAAGTGTATAGTCCAACTTTACTTCCTACACTTTTTCTCTTACAAAATTATTATAGGGGACAATAACGCAACCGAAATTCCAGTAATAATAAAAAACTAACAGGTTTCAGACAGCCATACGCTGTAAACAAAAAACATGCAATATCATAATGCCTTGTCGAACCTCATTGAAGGAAATTTCAGTAAATTATTAAACGAACGAAAAATGTGCTCTTTTTTCCCTTTTCATACAGATAGTAGTGTTTTAGATTGAAATTAATCGTTCAATATTCTCAACATTACCTTGATCATTACGTCTTCACTATTACTTTCAAACTCTCCATTGGATTCCAATTTGATGGAACAATTTTTCAGGGTCCTCTCCAAATATATTTTCCATAGCTTCAAAAGACTTTCTACAGCATTATTTTCGTGGAAAAACTGAAAAGTACTTTTATTAATTTATTTATATACAGATGTTTCGTTTGTACCTTTACTCTAGTATTATCGATCTTTGCAACAATGTTCCCTAGGGTATAAGTCAAACGGACTATTATTTCTTCATTGCCAGCATATTTTTCGAATGAACTGATGAATATTTTGTAGACATTTTTGTACTCGATCAGTGTATCGCAGCAACATTCATTTGTTGAAATTATACTGAAAATAGGCATATATTTCGGGTAATAAAGGAATTGCTCAAGTTTGCTGCAGGGACGTTTACTATAAACTAAAGGATTTGATGACAAAAGAGTGGACAAAGGTGCGGTTACATGAAATTTGTGTTCTACTCTATACTACCCACGTGGAAGGATTCGAGGAGAAGAAAAATCGGGATGTTTTAAAAATACCATGAAATGAACGTCACATCAAATTTACCAGTGAAAATAATACCACTATACAAATCAAATCAAAGCTGCCTCGAAGAGACGTAAAGTATCGCAAGCTAACCCTCCTGCATTCAGTTTGGGCTTCGCTCTTCCTCCCCCCATCAGCAGCACAGGACCTACCTTCCGGTTTAAACTGTGCCACTAAATTAACAGGGGGAATCCGAAATTGGGATACGCCCAATCAGCGCGCTAGGTCAACCCAGCTACCGTTATAGCTCAGCCACGGTAAGGCCGCTTGATACAACAAGCTACTGGCTATGGGATGTCAGTACCCGAGCGGGTTAATGCGCCGCTCCCCGCCGAGTCAGCAGGGAATACAGTCACCTCAACCCATAGGTGAAAGACTCCCCCGTCTCTACCGAATTACGGTATTGTTTTCCATTGGCCCACTATCTAGCCCACGCCCCCCAGAGTCCAACACCATGTGGAGAGGCACCGGCGGTGAAACCGGTGGGGCTATCCTCATCCCCCTGGGTACCCATGTTACCAAGACTCCTCCTGTCAGCGTTTGATGGGTCACCGCCATATCAGACTTTCGACCTGATATTACTCGTGTGAACGTTTGACGAGTAACCGTTCGAGTGAGGGTTCGCCGAAGCTACTAAACACTCTACCATGTTACCGAGAGAGGGACCTGGACTTTGCCCAGAGGTGTCTGGGATCGTCGCAGATACTCCCCTCCCGACGAGAGTGATTTAGCTCAACATGCGGAAAATTAGTAATTAGGTAATACGACCAGAAAAATTACCGATTTTTTTTCGTAGAAATGCCCCGCCTATGGCATCTACTAATCTGACGGAAAAAGTGGCGGTTTTAGGCGGCGGTAATTAGACCAATCGATAAGATTTTTTCGTGACAAAAATACTACCAGGAATCCAACTGTGCCATCATACGAAAGTTATATCCTGTTATGTTTCCTACTCCAAACTGTCATTGCTAAATTTGTTATAAACATTTTAAAAATTTTTTTTTCGTTTTTGACTTGTAACTTGAAAACTTAATAAAGCAATCTCGATACTCTCAATGGACGAATTGAAGTGAAAAATTGCAAAGAAAATGAGCCCTAGCACAACTCGATTGGATTATTAGCAACGGAGAAAAACCGGAAAAAATATGCGTTTTTAAAAAAATTCCCAACACCACCATTTTTCAAGTTATGAAGCAGGCTCTCTACGATATAGTAGTGATAGCTATGTACTTTATGTGTGAAAAACTCAGGCACTATTGGATTATTAGTTTTGGCATAATTTGATTTTTTTAATGCACTTTATTGCAGCAGACCTGGATGTGTCGTAGGTGGCCCGATTTTAATTTTTCTGAAAGATTTTGAGAGTTGAAGTATAGTACTACAAAATGACTATTCTCATTATGCGTTAAAATGTTGCTAAATAGGTGAGAAATACTTGCAAACATGACCGAAAACCGGCGAGTACATGAAAGCGGCTCAGGAGTGGGGTAGAGCAGCAGATTCATAACGGGCGCAGCGCGCTTGTATTGCTATACATACGCTTCCCCGCGACTGCTGCTCTACCCCCACTACCCAGCCGCTTTCACGCACTCGCCCATTTTCGGTCATGTTTGCAAGTATTTTTCACCTGTTTTGCAGCATTTTCACGCAAAATGAGAATATACGTTTTGTAGTACTATTATACTTCTACTCTAGAAATCTTTTGGCATATTGAATACCCCTGTATAAGATAATTATTAAACTAGAATTTTTTATGAAATACGTACTAGGAGTGTCATCCTTCCAAACATAAAACTATATAATGTACTTACTCATAAATTCAAGGAACCATTTGCACACCTTTTATGAATTATTCGCGTAGACATTTTCATTTAGCTCTCGGTTTTCAAGATGTTTTATCACGTTTAGAATATTTACTTTCGCACTTTGGATCTCTTTCGTTTCCTTGCTCCGGTGTTTTAATATATTATATGATTTGGACGTAGTGACTATACTTGATTTATTAATATTGCACTGATAGATATGTAAATACTTTAATCCCCATATTTGTAGAACTGACTCGATATAGTGGATTACTGCATGATAATTAGGATATTTCGTACTGAGAATGAGCTTTAAGATGCATCAGCTTTAACTACATTATTAACAAACTTGAGATACTGGTCTAGTCTGAGTTCGTACTATTTCGATCCGTTTAACTGTATATTTTTCTTCACTTAGTTCGACATTGAATAAATATATGTAGGTGAGAGTTATCTCTGAATTATAAACTCAATCGCTCGCGGAACTTGAATGGAGAATAAGACCTTTGATCATGTTCAACTTCCTTTATATATAGTCTACTCCCTTCTCTACTTTGATTTGAAAAGCCGCCATGCTATGTTAAAGTAATAGGTCATTAATTTTCTCTTTATTTTACGTACCCCCTTATGTTCCTTTCATTCTTTCCGCTATCACCGCGTTTATTAACGTTTCAGGAAAGCCGATGGTTACATATGGATGGCCATGTGTTAATAGCTGCCCAAGAATTTATATTCCCTGATTTATTCCTTTCTTTGAGATTGGCGACAAGCAGTTACGATCTAATTTAATGTGAAGGGAGGAATTACTTATGTGTGAAGTCGAGCGCTTAAGGTGATTCATCTGTTGAGACGTACTATAAAATTAGTTATGAATGTCTGAAAATATAATTATCGATTCTTTTGGGTGTGCCGGTGCAAGTGATAGATACTTGATCATTTTTATTTCTTTCTATGAGATATTGTATTAGAGCTGAGCATGACATAATCAACCCGTTATACAATTAACAATATTCGCTATACATGGTCATTGGCTTCAGCATCTGATAAATAATCGGCAAAGTCACCCACGAAGTCACTTGGTAGATTCTTCCTGCTAAATATAAATTCAATGTCTGCGCACTCGAATGAAATATCTTCCGCCCATTTCTTAGTATTGTTACGAATATGGGGTTCGTGACTATTAAAATACCAAATTAATTATTCCTGTTCATTTACACTTCACTTCACAAAACAATAAAACACTTTGACAATATAACTCAATCGGAATTATAGACCATGAAAAATGTCTTATTCCTCAATTGGAACTCACTTCTAAAGTACCGAGCACTTCACGGCTTTCCGAATCTTACCTATAACTATTTCTCAGAACTAACTCCGTCAGCGATGCGCTGCCCCTTATAAAGGTCATTAGCACTTAGAAAGTTCTCGGCGATTGCTTCTAGATTCTCGAAATACTCGACCCATCTGTACGTACACTCGGGAAGCCCGCACGTCAGCATGCTGTGCGTCAACATACAGTGGCGCAGTGTATTCGTTTTCGTAACACGGCCCCTATCTAATTTTGATCGTCCCGATCAAAAGTCCTAGGGCTGCGTTTAATTCTGCAAACCACATCGTTGATCCTTTTATTTACCTCGTACGGTCCTTCCCAGAGCGATGTTAGTTTGGTAGATACACCTTTCTTCCTACGTGGATTGTACAGCCAAACCTTTGAATCCTCCAGAATTAGCTTCTCATAATGAGAGGTCATCCTATTACTGGACAATATCAACCTCTTCCGAGCCTTTTCGTGAATTTTCAACATGTTTGTTTTACATAATACCGCACTTCTACCTTTCGGTTATCCACAGGGCAATCGGAATTATCTTCCAAAGATAATGCTAGCCGGGGTAAGCTTGGTTGAATCATAAACAGCTGCTCTACATGTCATTAATATAAATAGAAGGTGCCTGTCCCAGTCCTTTTGATGTTTTACCACAACTTCCATGTTCCATGTTCTTCCATACTGTCTTGGATAACTTTGACCAGGTAAGTACACCGAATCTTGAAAACATGTCCACCAATAATATTGCTTGTTTGAAGGTTGTAGACAATGTGGTAACTTGATTATTCTCGTTTCGGACGTCCATAATCTCAATGGATTTGAAAGTTTTTCACGACATTTCGATTGCTTGTATCTGCAATCGTCTTCAGGTGAATACTGACAAGCTTAAGTGCTACTTACTATTTTATATGTCTGTTGGTGAACTGGTGCGTGTAATTCCGCCATGGGCAGTGATGCGTATGATTTCGCGCGGTGTTGTGGTGCGTGAAGTTTCGCGCCTCTGCAGTTCGATGGAAAGATCGATGAGTGGTGGACTAAAGGCGTCATTGGCCTCGATGTAGGCGGCCTCTTTATACTTTCGTTTGAACCAATGCTCTTCTTTATGTAGAACGCTTGCAATGTCCCATAGTTTTTTATGGTGTTATGAGCACTCCTTATCAAGTATTTTAAATATAGCCATATGTAAACTGAAACTGAAGAATGCCAATATAATAAATCAATTTTCGTTCGATTTCAAAGGCGGACACTTCCCCTATCATTTGTGTCGGCACCTCAATCGAAATTCCAACCATATTTTCAGACATTCATAACTAATAGTACGCCGGGACAGATGAATGACCCGCGGTCTTTTTGAAGCGATAATAGGCTTGGTGATATATCATGGCGGCGTGTCAACTCAAACGAGGCAACTTGCCGACTCATTAATTATATTTTATTGCTTGCGGGCGGCATCGTTTGAATACCAACACTATATATATAAGATTCTCCATAGAACTCTCTCTCTCCATTCAGAATCCAGTCGTCGATCTAGTCAGTCAGTACCAAGCTAGTTCAGCTTCATTATGAAGCAAATAAAAGTAAAGTTTAATTTCAATTAGCGAAGATGAAGTCTCATCTTCCTACGCGAAATACGCGTAGACTCAGTAGAGTTTATCTGAAGTAGCAAATTAATCAACCATATGCAGAATCATTGTGAAAGTGTAACTCATCAGAAATCATCTCAGTAATAACTAAATGAAAGGAATTAATATTTATCAAGAAGCTAAATAATCATATTGCAACAAGTGTACGCGTAATATAATTCGGAAATAAAACGGAATAATTAAGTCTTAATTTAAATATTGTGCATCACTTCAGTGGACGGTAAGAAATCAAACTGTTTATTTGGCAAGGTATATATGTATAGTGTTATAAGAAAATATTCCATTATTGATTTCATAGTAGAAGAAATTATTGATTCAACAAAAGTAAAATTATTATCAATTGTTTAAAATAACTGAAGAACAGTTATTTTAATTGTCAGCACATATTGTTTCTCATTTTAAATTATTGAATATTCAATCTCATTTTGATTTGCTATACATTTTCTCAGTAAAATATACCAGGTGTATCAATAGTTGTTTTTAAATTTTTAGAAAATACATATATATATTATTACAAGTCCTAATTGTATTATTATTTCGAAACGATTTGAGATTGGTCTTTGTACTGTCAAATTAAGTTCCCTCGCTTCATTACATACTGGGAGAAACAAGATCTCAAGCCGCTCTGGGAAATTGTTCCGTTATTGGTCAATAGACAGATAACACCCAGTATGGTTAATGCATAGCTAAGTTAGCAAAAACTAACGAGCAGTTATGATAATGGTACTCAGTCCAGGCGTGGTCAGCAATTCCAGATTTTGACGTCTTCCCTCGTCAAAGCTTCATCAAAAGGAAACTCGAAGAATATAACCACGAAAGGACTGACCTTTCCATCCAAGCTATATTAGAATTACTACAGTGCTGCCTACACAACTCATATTTCATTATATGGAATCACGAAGATAAACACATTCATAATTTCTTCTAAAAAATAAATAGTATCAGGGATTCGATAAAAATTCATGAAAATGGAAACCAACAGATGTGAATGTTAAGAGAACAGGCACCTCTGTATTTAGAAAGAAGAGATATACTGGACAGTATCTCAACTACAGCTCCAATCATTTGAGTTCAACTTAATGCCGAAATAAACCACCCTACACCGAAATGGATACCCCGAGAAACTCCTGGGAGAAGTATCGAAACAACTCGAGAGAACGAAGACATTCGAAGAGAACAACGAAGCACATTGATCTACCTTCCATACATCAGAGGTATCTCCGAGAATATCAGAAGGATCGGAAGCAAGTACAACATCAAGAGCTGCTTCCAATCCCGCAGTACTTTACGGAGTTTTCTCACCATGACCAAACCTGATAACAGAGCGGTAATCAGCAATAACTGCATTTACGAAGTGCCACGTGAATGCGGAGATTCCTATATCGGAGAAACAAAGAAGGCCGTTATCCGTTAAATTGGCTGAACACAATTTTCATAACGCGGAGAGACGTCAGAATCGGGAATTGCTGACCACGCCTGGACATTCTATGGGAGAATGCAAGAGTTCTACAAATAAAGTAGCATTGGTTCAAACGGAAGTTCAAGGATACCGCCTATATCGAGGCCAATGATGCCTTCAGTCAGCCAAGCATTGAGATTAGGAACGTTTGGAAACCTCTCATCGCTCTTTCCGGCGACTGCACATGGCGGAATTACACGCACCAGTGCACCGATAGACAAGTAGCATCTAAGCTTATCAGTATTCACTTGAAGATGATTTCAGATTCAAGCAATCGAAACAATGTGAAAAACTTTCAAATCCAATAGGACGATGGACGTCCGAAACGAGATAAATCAATAATATTGCTATTGAATATGCTTCTTGACCCCGAATGGCATAAGCTTCTACTCATTTGCTGGAATAGTCTATGTCAACAGGGATGTGTTTGTTGCCATCACTCATCACAGGAAATGATCCAGCTCAATGACAATTCTTCTAATGATCACCGACATTTTACCCCTAGATCTTGTTTTTGGATCTTTAGTAGCTCCGCACTCTGAGCATTTTCTGCACCAGCTTCCTACATGGCCTCGATATTGAACTCAGTAGAACCTCTGCTGATTTTCCTTCAATACTTCATCTATCCTATTTGTGTGCAAAACCAATTGGGAAATTGACGACCTTCCGTCAACTGATTCCTATACCTGTTTAAGTAGTCCATTTTCTACTACCGGGGAATTCCACTTCCGTCACCAAGCGAAAAAAACCCGTGGCGTTAGTATGCCTCGCAACAACATGCAGTGGCGTAGTGTATTCGTTGTAGTAACAGTCAACGCCATCTAGATTTTAACTCTTGCATCCAAAGCACCTCTCAGATTCACTAGATTCACGCTTTTTCTGAAGATACAGGGTGTTAGTGAATAAGTGCGACAGGAGGTGATTCTGCATGAAAAAATAATTAAAGTTTGCTATATAACTTTTGTCCGCAAATGCTTTGTTTTCCGAGATACGGGGTGTTAAAGTTTTTCTTAAAACCTGACTATGTATTTATTGCTCTGAAACTGGTCTATATATGCGAATGAAATTTATTGCGCATTTTCTGACATGCAATTAAGAATTTTATGTTCATCATTGGCGCGCATACAGGTAATGATCTCAATTTTTAAAGAAAAAAATGGTACGCCACTAAGATATTTTGAATTAAAAATCATTTTTGAATTTCTCGTTGAATTTGTCACAAACAATCTCTCCTGTTTTTTTTTTCGTATAGGGCGCCGTTTTTATGCAAAAAAATAAAATATCTTAACGCGTATTTTTCATTTCTTTAATACATTATCAAGAACTATCTAATACAATAACGTTAAACCAGAACAATAACAGAAAATAACACTATTAAATAAATAGGCGCAAAGCTACAACAAATGTTCAAAATGACCTCCCTCAGACGTGATACAAGATTCAACTCTTTGCCTCATTGATTGTCGTATTCGCGCAAATATTCCTGGTGTATTTCTTATTGTCTCAAAGCCGGCTATAATTCGATTCCTCAGGTCTTCAACATTTTCGACGGTAGTGGAATAAACTAATGACTTAAGAAAATCCAAAATGCAAAAATCTAGAGGATTTAAATCCGGAGATTACGCAGGCCAATGTTCCGTACCTCCCCTACCTAGCCAACGATTTGGATATACTGTATCTAAGTGATTACGTACAATAATGCTAAAATGGACTGGTGCACCATCATGCAAGAACCAGAAGTATTGTCTCAGCTGTAGAGGAATTTCTTCAAGAAGAACAGGAAGAGTTCTGTAGGAAATGAAGGTAAGAGTCGCCTGTTAGTCGTTGTGGGAGGAAATATGGACCGGTAAATGATCATCAAGTACCCCTAGCCATACATTTACTGACAACCGATGCTGAAAATGAGCTTAAAGGATTCCATGTGGATTTTCCTCAGCCCAGAGGAGATTATTATGGAAATTTCGTATACACTGTCGTCCAAAATTAGCCTATTCAGTAAACAAATCGCCATTAAAAAAATTAGGAATTTGAGCGATTTGATGAAGAATCCAATGGCAAAAAACTAGGCGCGGAAAAAAGTCTCTAGGTAGTAGAGCTTGCACACTTTGAATATGAAACTGATACAATTGCTGTCCTTTAAGAATTTTAAATACATTGAAGTTGCTTAGTATGTTGGCAATTTTTCGAGTACTTGTTCCAGGTGACTCCGCAATTAACTCGAGAACTGCATCTTCTAGTTGCACAGTTCGTACTTCTCGAGGGCGCCCGCAGTCAGCCGTTTGTTTCTTAAATGTACCATTTTCGCGCAAACGTTGGTGGAGACGAGCAAATATTGTGTAATGGGGTTCCCTACGTCCTGGATACAACTCAGCATACAATCGTCGAGCTTGCCGACCATTTCCATTACTACGACCATAGACAAATAAATTGCATGTCTGACAATTCCGCATTTGTATAATTTTCCATTCTATTCGATAAAAGAAAAATTAATTACTTATTATCATTAATGTTATACTAAAATAAAAGCTTAAAAATGAAGAAACGCTAATTTGATATTTTGTTGAAATATTTGTATTTAACAGAATGTTGACAGTAGCATCGCTACTAGATATTGTATTAAAGTAATGACAAATACAGTTAAGATGTTTTATTTTTTTGCATGAAAACGGCGTCCTATACGAAAAAAAGACAGGAGAAATTTTTTGTCACAAATTGATCGAGAAATTCAAAAATGCTTTATTTGAAATATCTCAGTGGCGTACCATTTTTTTACCTTTAAAAAAATTTAGATCATTACCCGTATGCGCGCCAATGATGAACATAAAATTCTTGATTGCATGCCAACAAATGCGTAATAACTACTTCTTGAAACTCACCGAATTTCATTCGCATATCTCGACCGGTTTCAGAGCAATAAATAAATAGTCAGTTTTTAAGAAAAACTTTAACACCCCGTATCTCGGAAAACGAAGCATTTGCGGACAAAAATTATATAGTAAACTGTCATTATTTTTTCATGCAAAATCACCCCCTGAAGTTTGTCGCACTTATTCACCAACATATTTAGACAATGATTTAAAGTATAAATCTGTAATACGTGTTAGTGAGCTACTTTATCAAGAAAGAAAAATGTATTGATTTTTTCGATATTTTCAAATACAATTTTAGAAAAGCGAATTCAAAAAGTTTATATAGTCGAAAAAAACATCAGAACATCTTTTCATTAGTGTCCTACTTGACCATCCAATAATTTTTTATTGTAGTGGCTGCCAGCGTCCTCAGTAATCGAAATAACTTGTTTTTATCTTCATTATTCAATATGGTTCTCGTCTTTCTTTATCTTTATCAGGGGGAGGAATTTACGTGCCTCATATAAAGGGTGTTTCTTAATAACATGCTAATATTTAAAGAGGTTATTCTGGGGTTCATTTTGAAGAAAAAAAACGTCACGTGAACATATGCCCTAAAAGTCTTAACTTTTGAACTACAGGGTGCTAAAGTTTTAAGAAACAATTATTTTTTTATGATAACTTTGGTATGACTCTAGATATTTTTGTGAAACGTAGTATGCTTCTTCTATGCATCAAAAGGCTGATGTACAACATAATCTTTTATTCATGCCAGTGGCGTTCGTGCGGGATTTGCACTGAACCATTTTAAAGAGAAAAGTAATACGCCACTGCTTTTTCTTAAAGTAAAAATTATTTTTGAAATCCTCATTATTTTCTGAGCAAATGTGGTCCCTTGACGTTTGTTTGACGTACGGTTTTCGCATAAAAAAATAAAATTCATTCATTTGCACGTTGTTATGAAATTGGGTATTATCAAGGATTAAAAACGTATCTAGTGTAAGAAGCAGATTTTGTTTTGTAAACATAAACAGTTTTGACAGTTGTCTACCTAGTCTAGTTGTTACGTATTTAAGTCATCAAAATTAACAATAATGAAAAAACATGATCCATTTTACGAATTCTGATATGCATTACATGTATGGGATTGGTGATGGTAACGCACTGGATGTATGAAGACCGCTTTCCAAATAGAAATATTCCGGATGCACGAACATTCTAAAACATTCATAGAAGGTTGTACGAAAAGGAAAGTTTTGAACCAGACAATCATCTAAAAGGGACACAACGTACTGTGAGAACACCAGAAATTGAGGTAGGTAGCGGTTTTGAATTCAATTGAGGAAGATCCCGGATTAAGTACACGAAAAATTGGGAACAATTTGAATATCTCACATATTCTTGTTTGGAAAATTCTCCATGACTTTTTATTATATCCCTACCATATCCAACGGGTTCAGGCACTACTCCCTCGCGACTTTCCATTACGGATGAACTTTTGCCAATGGTTTCTTCAAAAAGTGTATGAAAATCCATTATTTGATACTGAAATTTTATTCACCGATGAAGCCAATTTTTCCAGAAACGCCATCCAAAACTTTCACAATAATCATTTTTGGGCTGAAGAAAACCCACATACAATCTTGGAATCCTGTCACCAGGAGCCGTTTTCCGTTAACGTATGGAGTGGAATATGCGGTAATTATTTAATTGGACCCTATTTCCTTCATGCGAGGTTGAATGGGCATAATTACCGCCAGTTTCTCGAAGAGGAATTGCCAGCCAGCTTTGATGGAAGAAATCGGCTGTGGTTTATGCACGACGGGGCGCCAGCGCACTTCAGTGCTCTGGCGGGCGAATATTTAAACCAAAATTACAATAATCGCTGGATAAATCGCGGAAGACCACAGGCATGGCCACCTAGGTCCCCGGACCTCAACATTTCAGATTATTTCCTGTGGGGTCATCTTAAAACATTGGTTTACAGCACATCAATTCATACTGAAGAGCAGTTGAGAAATCGCATCATAGTTTCTTCCGAAACTATTAGAAACAGCCCCGGCATTTTCCAAAGGGTACGTGAGTCCATTTTGAACATCTGATTTAATTTATTTCTTTGTGCGTTCAGGGTAATTTTGTGTTAGCATTCCAAAATGTATTTATATAACTTTAATTTTATAATTATACCGTTTAAAAATTATTCTCTTAAATAAATTTTTGTTTAAAGTTATATAAACGGTTTTTTCTCGTAGCAAGATGCAAATGAATGAATTTTATTTTTATATGTTAAAACCGTACGTCAAACAGATTTGCTCAAAAAGGAATGAGGATTTCATTTTTTACTTTGAGAAAACACACTTTAGCACCCTGTAGTTCAAAAGTTAAGACCTTTAGGATATACAGGGTGTTAGTGAATAAGTACGACAAACTTCAGGGGGTGATTCTGCATGGAAAAATAATGACAAATGCTTCGTTTTCCGAGATACGGGGTGTTGAAGTTTTTCTTAAAAACTGACTATTTATTTATTGCTCTGAAACCGGTCGAGATATGCAGATGAAATTTGGTGAGTTTCAAGAAGTAGTTATTGCGCATTTTTTAACATGCAATTAAGATTTTTATGTTCATCATTGGCGCGCATACGGGTAATGATATCATTTTTTTTAAAGAAAAAAAAATGGTACGCCACTGAGATATTTCAAATAAATCATTTTGAATTTCTCGATCAATTTGTCACAAAAAATCTCTTTTGTCTTTTTTTCGTATAGGACGCCGTTTTTATGCAAAAAAATAAAACATTTTAACTTGTATTTGTCATTACTTTAATACATTATCTAGTAGCGATGCTAGTAGGCTACTGTCAACATTCTGTTGAATACGAATATTTTACCAAAATATCAAATTAGCGTTTCTTCATTTTTAAGCTTTTAGTTTGGTATAACATTAATTATAATGAGTAATTAATTTTTCTTTCATCGAAAAGACTGGAAAATTATACAAATGCGGAATTATCAGACACGCATTTTGTCTATGGTCGAAGTAATGGAAATGGTCGGCAAGCTCGACGATTGTATGCTGAGTTGTATCCAGGACGTAGGCTACCCTATCACACAATATTTGCTCGTCTTCACCAACGTTTGCGCGAAAATTGTACATTTAAGAAACAAACGGCTGACTGCGGGCGCCCTCGAGAAGTACGAACTTTGCAACTAGAAGAAGCAGTTCTCGAGTTAATTGCGGAGTCACCTGAAACAAGTACTCGAAAAATTGCCAACATACTGAATGTAAGCAACTTCACTATTTAAAATTCTTAAAGAACAGCAATTGTTACCGTTTCATATTCAACGTGTGCAAGCTCTACTACCTAGAGACTTTTTCCCGCGCCTAGTTTTTTGCCATTGGATTCTTCATCAAATCGCTTAAATTCCTAATTTTTTAAATAACTTTTTGTTTATGGACGAGGCTAATTTTGGACGACAGTGAATACGAAATTTTCGTAACAATCACCTCTGGGCTGAAGAAAATCCACATGGAATCTTTAAACCTCATTTTCAGCATCAGTTTTCAGTAAATGTATGGCTTGGGGTACTTGATGATCATTTAATCGGTCCATATTTCCTCCCACAACGACTAACAGGCGACTCTTACCTTAATTTCCTGCAGGAAGAGTTACCTGTTCTTCTTGAAGAACTTCCTCTACAGCTGCGACAACACTTCTGGTTCATGCATGATGGTGCACCAGTCCATTTTAGCATTATTGTATCACGTCTGAGGGAGGTAATTTTGAACATTTGTTGTAGCTTTGCGCCTAATTATTTATTAGTGTTATTTTCTGTTATTGTTCTGGTTTAACGTTATTGTATTAGATAGTTCTTGATAATGTATTAAAGAAATGTGAAATACGCATAAAAACGGCGCCTAGTACGAAAAAAAGGCAGGAGAGGTTTTTTGTCACAAATTAAACGAGAAATTCAAAAAAAAATTTTCATTTGAAATATCTGGGTGGCAAACCATTTTTTTCTTGAAAAAAAATTTGAGATCATTACCTGTATGCGCGCCAATGATGAACATAAAATTCTTAATTGCATGTCAAAGAATGCGCAATAACTACCTCTTGAAACTCACCAAATTTCATTTGCATATCTCGACCGGTTTCAGAGCAATAAATAAATAGTCAGTTTTTAAGAAAACCTTTAACACCCTGTATTTCGGAAAACGAAGCATTTGCGGACAAAAGTTATATAACAAACTGTCATTATTTTTTCATGTAGAATCACCCCTTAAAGTTTGTCGCACTTATTCACTAACACCCTGTATGTTCATACCTTCTTTCTCAGAATGGTCCCAAGAATAACCTCCTTAAATATTAGCGTGTTATTAAGAAACACCCTGTATATTTTCCACTGGTATTTGGTCGGTCATCCATTACTTTCATATTGAAAACATGGATTTATTTTGTTCCTGCTCTCGTCTTCCCATGCGGTATAAGAAGTGGAAGACAAACCTTTATGAAATACACCTCTGGAAAATTATCAGATGATTTGAAATAAGCATTCATACTGGTACAGAACTGTAATTGATAATTTAAAAATCTACCTGAGTGTTCTTGAAATGTTAGCAACAGTATCCAGGTCCGATGAAAATATGTCCAGTGTTTGAAAAAGTTGTGGAATAGCTCCGCAAGATATGAATGTTTCATAGATATGTTCCTCCGAAACTAGATTCCTTAAGGCACCCGTTAATTGAAATAAGGCGTGATTTGTCTGTTCTGGCATGCTACTCTTTTCCTGTTTCTGAAATATTGGTTAGTTTTATTGTAAGTGGAGGAGTTGAAGGAGTTTGCTTACCGCCATGTTTATTATTTTCATGTGCAATACCACCAGCTGTAATATTCCGAGTCCCAATATTTTCTCTAATAGCTTTTGATTCATTGTTAAAAATTTGACAGCACCGTATCCATAAACGCAGGCTTCTGCATCGTCCAGAGGGCTCGATCTACCCAATGCATCGAGGAACAATTCTAAAAAACATTTATTGAGGCTGGTGTTCAATTAGCATAATCGAGAACGTACCTAAAAGATTTTTTTGGAAGAACAAATTATCATTTTTATCATTTTTCGCTACTTTGAAAATTAGCTTGCACACTCCGCTAAGATTATTGCCAGTTACTTTGAGCTGTAAATGTGAACGATATATTAGACATATCCAATGGGACAGAAACACATTTTACGACATTTTGAGAAACATACATTTTAACAAATGGAAAAAATGACCAGTTTATTTTTTCATATAGGGGAAGGTTGGGTAAAACACGATGGTCTGGTAAAACAGGATACCCTGTTCAAAACAAGTAGTACGATCTATCGGCTATGACCAGAACTGATACTCTCGGTGCCTACCGATGCCCAGCAAGTCATCTACCAACCCTAGTTTCACTCTAGACGGCGTAACAGGTGGACGTGTCGAATTGTGAGGTTGAACTAAAATATTTGGCGTGCTTTCAAACGGTGATTTTTTAGTTTACAGACAAAATTAATTGAAGGTGAGTAGATTTAGAGAATACTGTGTTTGTTTACTATAGTTATGCACTTATAATCACGGCCGACAAAAGTAACGAGCTGACGCGCACTGCAAACCAGAGCCTAGTAATAATTAAACGCTGGACGGAGGATAATGGGTTAGAGATTGCCCCGCAGAAAACCGAGGCTATCATAATCAGGGGACGCAGGAAGAGGGAAGGAATTCGCTTCGAGCTGGCTGGCACGGAGATAATTCCAAAAAAATTCGTTAAGTATCTCGGGGTTTGGCTTGACGACAAACTGATATTCAATAAACACGTCAGGAAGACCTGTGACAAGGCGAATAGGCAGGTGACGGCCCTAACGAGGATCCTTTCAAACACAAGGGGACCTGGCCTATATAAGAGAAGAGTGCAGTCCGTCCTCCTATACGCGACTCCCGTGTGGGGCGATGTCACCAGAGTGAAGACATCAGGGGCATGTTGATATCAACGCAGCGGAAGATGCTACTCCGTTTGGCCATAGCCTATAGGACTATGTCGGCTGATGCACTGTGCGTCATAACGGCGATACCACCAATAGACCTCATGATAGAGGAAAGGATACGTCTGGATTCCATTCCCCATCTGACTGAAAGGGAAAAGGAGGAGAGGGACAAGACCATCGAACAATGGCAAACGCGATGGGATGAAAATACTACTACTTCTCAATGGACCAGAAGACTCATTCCGAACCTGAGAGCGTGGATAGAATGTTGCCATAAGGGTACCAATTACTATGTAACCCAGGCCCTATGCGGGCATGGGTCTTTCAGAAAATATACCTATAAGATAGGAAAAGCCGCGGGCGATTGGTGCTTGTATTGTGGTGAATGGGATGACCCAAATCACAAAATATTTGGATGCAAGAGATGGAAACGAGAGCGACACAACGCGGAAATGGCCTTGGAATTCCGAATATGATCGAAGTCAGGTGATGGAGGCTAAAGAAAGGGAAGAGAGGGCTATGCAAAGGCAGGACCGATTCCCAATAAATGATGGAGTTGAACTGTGATATTTAAGTCTGTGATACCTAAGTTTGTGATATTTTAGTATTAACTTTATTTATGTACTGTCCATGACGTGACGTGGAAAACCCATGCGAAGATAGAGGAAGAAGCAGCTGCTTGGTACGCCGCCTATGCTTAAAGCTATCTCGACAAGATGGTCCCAAGCATAGGAGGGGGGGGGGGGGTTTAGTCGGAGTTGCGCCCGACACTACCTGAGCTGATAGACACAAGGCCCAGGTGCCAAGCGGTTTCCCCCCACAGAAGGAAGAAAAAAAAAGTTATGCACAATAGGTTTTAGGAATTTGCTTTGTTTTTTATTAAAATATGGTCAAATGTTTTAGCAATCCTCGGTTGGGTAAAACCGGACACTGTGTGGTTTGGTAAAACGGGAGGTTACCCAACTACATCGTTAATATCTTTTTCAGGCTAGGATTACAATGGGAAAGTATAAAAGAAAAACGTAAAGGCAGTCTTGGGATGAGAACAGTATGCGTCAGGCTGTTGAGGAGGTACTTGAAGGAATAATGGGGTATCTTGAGGTTTCTAGAGAATATAAGGTTCCACGTACAACTTATCAGGGAGGATTCAGCAAAAAAAGAACTAGGACATCATAAACCCGTTTTTTGTCCGGCTCAGGAAAAGGAATTAGTGGAATATATTTACAGTACCAAAAAAGCGGTCTAAATGTTTATCATTGCGTGGAAAACGACAAGTGGGCTGTTTATCTTCGGCTGAACGTGGAATTTTGGTTACAGTGGAGATCTGCATGGGTGCTGGTGGTGCATTCATACTACCATTGTTCATCTTCCCAAGAGCTAGGGCGAAGCCGGAACTGTTGGATGATGCTCCCCCTGGTAGTAGTTTTTCCAACCCTTCTGAGGAAAATCCCGTTATTTTGCTTCCAGATGCTACCCACACCAAGAATATATAGCCAATTCATAGGCCTAGGGATAACGGTGTTGTGCTACTGTGCTTTCCACCGCATACAACACACCGCCTACAACCCCTGGATATAAGTTTTATGTCACCACTCAGCACATATTACAGTTCAGAGGTCCAAAGATGGATGAAACAACATCCAGGCAGGCTTGTTACTATTTCTCAAATAGGCAAACTTTTTGGAAATGCTTTCATGAAAGCCGGCGGTGCATCCACTAAATCCAGATATCTTACCAGACTGGATGTTTGAACCGGCCGAAACTACAAATAGGCCCATTCAAGGTGAAAGAAATGATGACCAGTTACCAGAACATAGAAACTCTCCACCTAGAACACCACCAAGGACACCACTGAGAACACCACCGAAGACACCACCAAGAACTTTACCGACATCACCACTGAGAAAACCACCAAGCATAACAACGATTCCTACGAAGCAGTTTTATGCAAATTCGACTCCTTCATGTTCCCATACCACGCAAAATTTTGTTGTAACGCCACAACAGGTTGTTCCAGTTCCTCATTCTGAAAGAAAATTAAATCTCAATGACAGAAGACGGGGTAAAACTGCAGTGTTAACATCGCCACCATATAAAGAGGAACTCGAAGAATCAATCTGTGAAAGACTTACAAAGAAAGTTGAACTTTGGAGATACTGAAAAAGCAGCCCATATAGTCAAACTGAATAAAAAAGGCAAAATAAATTACAATGAGATGACAACTAGAAAAGACATAAAAGTAAAGAACCCAAAGAAGAAAGACAGTAGTAGTTCAGAGGAAACGAGCGTGAGAGAAAAAAGACAAAAGTATACCAAGGGTAAAAAAAAAGAAGGAAATCGAGAGAAAGTAATGATTCCAGTTCAGAAGATGAAAGCGAAGAAGCGACCTGCATATTTTGCAGCGAACTTTATTCCAATTCTAAGGCAGAAAAAGGTTGGATAAAGTGCCAACATTGCGAAATACTTCAAGTTCTTACTTACCAACCAATCACTGCCCAATCAAATTAATTGGTACCTATTTTTATGAACACTTCGCGCGACAAGCTTTTTGAAACCAAATAATTCAACAAAAAATAATTAAATCATTGTCATCGATGACACATACTTATTTTATACGTTTTAATAGTTATTTGACTTGTACTTACCGACAATATTATTTTCGCGATGTTGATCAAGATCTGTTCGTTCTGAGACTCCACAAACTTGTACAAACATTTCAAAATCCTCATTTTCACTTTGGAAGCAACTTTCTGATTCACCATATCCTCCTTTTCCATACATTCAAACAATTCATTCAATAGTATAATGACTCTATCTTCTTCATATTTCTTTTCGTTTTCGCAATTCAAATCGGTCAGTACGTCCTCAAAATTCCTGTCTTTCTTTTCTTTTACTGAAATGGAATGCAGTTCATTTGAAAATTTGTAATTGTGCAATTCACTCGTGAAGTAACCTGTGTTGAGAAAGAGCGTTTGCGAATTTTCGATTATTTGTTTGTTATCAAATATTTTTTCGAGGTTTTGTGGTCCCAGCAGAAGGCATTGTGATAGGTTATGTTGCCGATGAGACGGTCTGTCGAAAGGAGAACTGGAACCGTTATAATTGGTGCGTTCTTGCGGTGAGCTGAATGCATTCCTCGTTTCGACCTTTTCAAGGTGTGTTGAGCACTCGTTCTCTTCTTCGGGAACTGAAAAATAAGTAAAGAATAAGTAGATAAGAAGTAATCTACTTCAATTTTCAGGGACACGTTTGAGGAATGTGAGACTTTTGTCCTGTATCAGGCGTGGAAGGGCCACTGTTTTTTTGAAATCCCCTCTTTAATCTCGGGGGTCTGACTTTAATCTCGGGGGGTCCGACTTTTTTCTTGAGATTTCCCTAATAATCTTGGAAATAAACGAGAAGTTGTCAAGCGTTTAATTGAGGTAGTATTGTACTATGTTATTGAAAGCAGGGGCCAGAGAAGAACTAGGTAATTACAGAACAATATCGGTAATAAATAATTTCGCAAAAGTATTTGAGCAGAGTTTAAAAAAAAGGTTAGTTGAATTCTTCGATTTGCATCAAGTCATTTCGGAAAACCAACATGGATTTAAAAAAAAACTCAAATACAGAGAATGCCATACTTAACTTACAAACAAAATTGTCGAGACCTTGGATGGGTCGAGAAAGTGCCTAGCAGTCTTTCTCGATTTAGCCAAGGCCTTCGACACAGTATCACACGAGATATTAGTAGACAGACTATATCATTATGGGATTCGTGGATCTGCTCTTGATGTTTTGCGAGATTATTTATCAAACAGAAAGCAGAAGGTAAAAGTAGACAATGAACTGAGCAAGCCATTAGAAATCACAACTGGGGTACCACAGGCAACTGTCTTGGGACCGATACTCTTCTTAATATATATAAAATCTCTCTGATAAGCTTATTTCATACGCGGATGATACAGCAATTATATTTACAGGCGAAAATTGGAACCAAACATATAATAATGCAGAGGCGGGATTGAAAAACATAAGTTTATGGCTAAACAACAGTCTTCTGAGTCTGAACGTAAAGAAAACCAAATTTATTTTCCTCATACTAGATAAAAGAGATCAACCACAAAACAATGCTTTAAAAATACACTCTCCAAGATGTTCGACAGAAATACCCTGTACTTGCCCAACAATTGAAAAAGTTAAAAAAATAAACTATCTTGGTGTAATACTTGACCAACACATGAGGTGGGATGAACACGTCATATATGTCACGAAAAGGCTAAGAAAATTAACTTACAAATTTTCCACATTGAGAGAAATTTTGAATAGAAGAAACATGTGCATTTTATACCACTCACTAGTAGAATCGGTCATACAGTACTGCATTACTGTTTGGGGGGGAATGTTAGACAATGTGTTGCGCAGCCTCCAGGCTGTACAAAACACTATTATAAAAATAATATTTAAAAAACATAGATTATTCTCGAGTGAACAACTATATAAAGAAACTAAACTTCTTAATGTAAGAAGTCTATACTCACTACAATGTTTTGATGTGGATATTCCATAGAAAGAACAGATATGATGGAAAAAAAAGTAAATACTAGATTTGCAGAAAACTTAGGTTTAAATCTACCGTTATATAAAAAACACCACACCCAAAGATATGTCTTCTTTTTCGGGCCAAAGCTCTTCAATATGATACCTCCTCACCTAAAAATTATTAGTAAGAAAAGTAAATATAAGTCAAGCATGAAATATTTTATAAGCCAAAATCAAAATCTCATTTTGAATATTTTAAAAAAATGAAAAAAATAAAGAAAATAAAAAATAATTGTTGCTTTTTCCTTCTGGGGTTTCTAGAATCGCTTACAATTGAATTACCATAACGCTCACTACAGTTTCGGCAGTATTATAACATAGTTAGTACTATTCATTATAGCCTCTATCAGGGAGAGAGACATGTCACAAAACAAGCATTTTACATGCTTAAGTGCAATCTCTTTCCTTCATCTATGGCATAAACCATTGACAATTTATTCTAAAAATATTTGTACGATACTTAAACTGAACTGAATAAACTGAAACAAAAAAAATTAAGAAAAAAATAGTGATACTGTACAACTGAGTAAATTTTTCCCAATATACTCATTTTAAATATTGACGTATGGATTCAATATTTTCAAAAGTTTTCAATTGATACTTCACTAAAAAAAGTGGTTGGACAACAAAGGACTAGGCGCATATACAGTGTCCCGCAGATTTTTGCAACAAATAGAAAAAAGTTTATTTCAAATTACTCAGAAAATGTTATTCCTCATAAAAGTTTTTGCTTCTGCTGAAACTCGAATTGCACCATTCTCCATTCCATTCATATACGAGGGAGGTGGAATAATTTGAAAGTAGCTTAAGAGTAAAGTACCTTTATTTTTCAAAATACACCTAGTTTATTTAAATAAATGACTTACAATTTTAAAAAAATTCTAAATTCAGAATTACAGCCTCCGATTCCAAAAACAAGTTGTTACTGATTTTTCCATTTTTTACTTCACCACCCTATGTATTATGAGAATTTGTAATGCATAGAACACATATTGAATATTACCTGAATGACCATATGAAGTTAAGTTCCGTTCAACTATCAACTAGAAAGTTGCATTAATCGAACTTGGTGCCGACAAAATCTCATTTCTTGTTGCCATTGATTAAAAAAAAGATATTTTTAATAATTAAGGTATAACAAATGACATCTGTAGTTCAAATTCAATTGAAAGCAATCGAACTGTGTTGCAACCAACGTCAAAAGACAGGTCGTACCAATGAATGGTAGTACTCTAGAGTGAACAGGAATCTGGAATAATTCGCAAAGTTGGCTTTGGAAAACAATGGTCAAATAGTAAATAGTTTGATCTTGACATTTGATTTTTGTGTTGTTATAATGGCTGCACGCTTGAATCTCCAAGAAAAAATTGAGATTGTTTTAATACATGGCGACAACTATCGAACCTGTCGCGAAACTTCAAATATATTGAGAGGCATCTGGGTAGCATGTCCATTATGCAACGGTAACAAAAATTGTAAAAAAGTTTAAGGAGTCTGAATCAGTTGACAACAAACATAAAGTAACACATCAAAGAAATGTCACTGTAGATGAAGACGCTGCACTGGATATTGTTTTATCTGTTGTGGAGAATCCAAGACTTTCATTATCTGAAAGGCAGAATAATATTGGCTTTTCCGAACGGTCAATCAGAGAGTCTTGAAAAGGAACAAATTCAGACCATACAAACCAAAATTCTACCATCATAAAATATAACAATAATACGCGAGGAGAATCAATTAGTGATCTGGACCACTCTTGATTTGTTCCCACTTCTTAGGTAGCTAGAGCACGTGTCTCCGGGAGGATTCGTAGGCTCAGTCCAGTCAGTATGAAAATTTTAGTGTGGATGTATGTCTGGCTTATCAGAAAAAAAAGACTCTACGACGCCAACGTTCCATTGCATGCGAGAAATTATTTGCTGCATTAATAACAAATAATTTCTCTTCTCAAAATAAGTGTTGTGGTTCCTGTTTGCCATAATGGCTTTGAAAATAAAATACATTCTACGAATGAAAAAACATAACGTAACTTGTGAAAAATAAACTAGAAATTTTCATTCTTCGAATTAAAAGAAAATAACGTTAACTTCTGAAAAATAAAGTAAAATTAACTCAAAACGGAAAACTACGAATCTTTTATTTTCAATCGTTATGAGCTCACTACTAATGCGAGTGAGTACTTTCAGTAGACTTCGAGACTGCCTGGCACGTAAATGTGCTCGAGACAGAGAGTGCAGGAAGGGGAACAGTGGTCCAGTTGACCAATTGACTCTTCATTGCGCATATTTTTTGCTGGTCGACTGTAGACACCATCCAACATCCAAACACATTGGAAATCGTATATTGTCATGCCCCCAAAGGTACAGAAAAACTTTCAAGCATAAGAAACAACACGATATTACTAAATATGAACTTCATAGCCAGAAAACAAATGCAATAGAAGTGGAAATACATTCTAAAGTCAAATACGCGACCAAGCTAATAAACAAAGGCACGTTACGAATAGATTAAATACCGCCAGCCGGAATACAGATAAAAATCACCCTTTTTCAATTACACAATTCACCACTTTCCCATGTTAGTCATATCTAAGGAATTCACTATGTAAACAAATACGCCATAAATGAATAAGTGTTGACAGCTCGCTAAGTGCAATACCAAAACGAAAATAGATAAATCATGTTTTTATATATTCGTTCGCCGACAGTAACAAGCTATTAGTAATTGAGCTGCTGATTTATTATGACAGGGTGAAGATAACTATGATGTTAGTAATTTGACCCGCGGCCGATCAAAGCCATTACGTGAAGGGTTAGCGGATATAAAAGGAGACGACGCGAGCCTTCGATATTCTATTTGGTTTACAGATGTTGCGCAAATAACATGTCCTCTCGAAATGGGGTTAGTTTTCATTCGATTACCATATAGTGAAATAAAGATGAGAAGAGTACGAATATAGTCGTCTTGCAGTGAAATTAAGAAGCTATTAAGAAAAATTATATTCAAATCAAGTTAAACCGAGTAATGACCGCACAAAGTGAATTCACGAGTAAACAAGTATTTTTCCAAAATTACCTATTATTTATCAACGCTTCAAGAACGAGATAAGTCAACGAAAAACCTCTAGTCGACAGTTCACGACTTAATAGAAAACCCGTATCCATACAACTATAGTCGAATATACCGTACGATTCGAAAGTAAATGAACAACTTGCGCGGAAATAATTAAAATATTAATCAAATATTTTTCTGTATCTTATGCTTGGGCAAATTAAACATTCATGATTTTTATGTGTTTTTAAATGTATTTCCATATTTTATGTTACCATATATTTTCAAATAATAATTATCAATAGTCAGTTTTAACATTTGATGTCATTCTTACTTATATTCAGTCTACTTGACTTTGATACTGACAAAAACTGAGTTAATGTAAACTCTCTGCTATTTTGTGGCTATTGTATCATTTTATCCGTATTTAGAACGGAGGAAAGGCCTTGTAACTTTTATAAAATATATATGTATATTTCTAATGTATTTTCGAGTGTATTCTTTCACGACACTCTCTGAGAAATGGTACGTACTTCCTAGATAAACGCCCCATACCCCTACAGAGAAAGAGATATTTTCCTTGTAGACCGCTCCAGTGAGATTATCTCGGTTCGACCATCCTCAGACCAGTCGATGCTCTTAATACTAATTTTCTCAACCTAACAACAAAGGAGTGATCAAGTAAAGTGAATAATTCATAATATTTGTAAATTCCTTAGCGTTTATTATGAAGGAGTGAACCTTCTATAATAAACCAGTGGCGTAACAATATTGCAGCAAATTTATTCCACATCTGTATATTTTATTTTCTATGCGGATTCTGCCACAATTATTTGTATATATGGGAATTATATTTTTATTTTATTTTTTAAGTATATTAATAATGAGACTGAATTTTTTATTATATGGTTTATTTTCTAATATTTGTTTCCTCGGTCAGCAGTTTTTCGAAAAAACCTTTAGGTACAAGGTAGCTGAATTTTCCCTTAGTGGCACGAATAATATATTTTGTGCAATCATATTCTAGCGTTTCAATGAAATATTTTCATTGGATACCCCCGGTCAGCATGAGGGGACTGATAAGAATTTTTTTATGGTTTCACTAATAATATATTTTATGCAATCATTTTCTACCCTTTCAATGAAATATATCCTCCGGAAACCCCCAGCCAACAAAGTTTCTCGAAAAATCGCAGGTATAACCCTTATGAGGGGACTTCAAGTCAGTCCCCTCTTTATGGACACATAAATGATGTTTTGTGCAATCTACATTTCAGCGTTTCAATGGAATATCTTAGCTGGAAATCCTCTATCAGCCGAGTTATTAGAAAAATCAGTACAAACTACCCCTAAATGGGGGTGGATTGAATTTTTTGATATGGTGTCACGAAGGCATACCTTCATAGATGTCAATTTTGCATTATGATCTTGATAATCGTGTTACAAATTATTATATTAAAATCGCTTATTACATGACAAGAAATAGAAAGTTTCGATCACACCCTGTATAAACTGATGCAATTGCTATCGTGGTCGCGTAGAATCAATCTAATATACCTTAGGTGTAACAGACTAAAGTTTCCTTTATGTTCAAGTTTTTTATTCAATAGTTATTTTCATTTATACTTTTTCTCTAAATGAATAGATTCCTCATAACATCAACTTTGAATATTCCACATATCAATTTTTATTTCGTTCGCCCAATTTGCACTCTAAAATTTTCATTTGGAAACGAAGCCTATTATATGTTCAGTTTCGGAAATAATCTTGGGTTGTTAGACTCTATAACCAGCCCTTTCATCTGTCTAGGTTGCAAATTTCAGATTTCAGAGGACTGCTACAGGGAATCCGACAGACAGACAGACACCGACAAGAGATAATTAGTGTTTCGTTTTTATATTCGCTACAGAACCATATAAATGACTCATTAAATTCAAAACATAAAAGTGGCCGAGTATCATCCCATTCTGAACCAATGTAATTATTTCCTATTCTCTGAATTTGGGAAAGAATTCATTTTACGAACTCGAGGTCAAAGTTGACTTTCCAGTCTTGATGTAAAAAAATACAATAATTTCTCAATATTTATAATCGATGAAAAATACCGAATCTTAATGAATTCACCATATTTACCATATTCATGAAGAACAATGTTTCAGCAACTAAATTTTAGTTTAAAATCAGAAATGATTAATATATTTGAGACCTGAATACTTTACATTTTTCCTGAAAATATATCTCAGAGATCCTATTGGCAGTTGAAACTTCAATAGTAGACTTCTAATTTTTTTTATTGTTCAATTTCCAAGTTTTTCTAACTAGTCGTGTGACATTCTTTTTGATTATGAAGGATATAACTATCATATATATCAATAATTATATTAATATGTTTCAAATAAGTCATTATATAACGTTTTTAGTTATTCACCAATTGGAACAGAATAAAATAAGATCACTCGAGGCAGTGTTCAATGCACTGCCCGCAAATGGAAATTTATATACTACCAGTGTCTTTACTTTCAAAATGCTAACTGGTACAATCATAAAAAGTTCTGCGTGTTCTAGTTGCCAGATTGTTAGAAAGGCGCTATCAAATCATATTTAGGCCCAAAGTTCGCTACTGATTGACATCTATACGAAATCCTCATGATTTAGCAGTTACAATATTTCTTAATCAGTCCGTGTGGTAGTAGGAATTATCCATTGAAATAATTTTTCATTATGCTTTCTAAAGACCTTCAGAAACAAATAATGAAATTCATTGAGATAACATGTGTCTCTTTTAAGGGTGATCAATTCTATGATTAAATAAGAACTGAAAAAACCAGCTAAATGAATAATATCGATCTATGTCAAGCGGAATCTGAAGGAGTAAATCCTTAACGAAACTTTATATCGGTCCAATTGGAATAGAAATACATATATATGTAATACAAAGGAAGAAATAAATCGTGATACTTCACTCTTCCATTTTTGGGGCTGAATCACTGGATTTTCGCGGTATTAACCGCGATTCTGCCACACTATTCAAAAAAATCGATATTAGAATAATTCATTTTTGAGCTCTGGTGACAACAAATATTGATCTTTGGTAACAAATTGTAAAGGAATGTTTTTCTCATTTCCATGACAACGGAAGGTATACTGATGTCACATCACGAATTCAACCTTCTTGCATTATTAGTTCTTATTTCTATTTTTTGTAGTAATAATACCAGTATATATGATTTCAAAGTGCACCAATAAAAAAAATAACGTAAAGTATTCGTGGATAACTGGTCTTAAAAACACTTGCTCTATTTCGAGCACTCCGGCTGCGCCGTCGTGCTCGAAAAATCGCGCGTGTTTTAAAGTCCTTTTTATCCACTTATACTTTAATATACTATTTTTAATAATTTTTTATTTTCGTAAACCAGTGGCGTAGTTACGATGGTATGTGGTCATATATTAGTTAATCTCGG
Source organism: Gonioctena quinquepunctata (assembly GCA_018342105.1). Taxonomy (NCBI): domain Eukaryota; kingdom Metazoa; phylum Arthropoda; class Insecta; order Coleoptera; family Chrysomelidae; genus Gonioctena; species Gonioctena quinquepunctata. The sequence goes on along the minus strand of JAFIRS010002204.1, from coordinate 60,503 downwards.
TATGTATTATTACTTCGTTAATTTGTTATTTTGTATTGTACTGTATTTGTAACTTATATTCCTGTTCTGTAGTTGGCTGTAACCTGTAGAACAATGTATCAATAAATATATAAATAAATAAATACATATGTTCCTTCATATTTTCTTGGGGCAAGTGAATGGACGAATGAGATTTTGACATCAGTTCGGCTCATCGATACTCAACCTAAAAGTGGAGGTTTCTGAGATAATTGAGGAAAACTGAAGATATGTCCTTAGTAGAGACATCATTTTCTATGTGCAATAATCGCATAATGCTAATTTCTTACAACATATCGGAATATGTGTCAACCTCCGGAACATTTTTTAATGTTGGGAGAATCGGAAACATAGTACATAATATTATTGGATCGTATCGATGTCGTGGATTCACTGATGTTACCATACTTTCTTGTTTTGACAGATCAACTGACAAACAAACCCAACCTCAAATTCATAATACTCCACTTATGTAAGAGTTAAGGTCTGAAATAATTTTTGCGAATAACTGAAGATAAGTACTCTTAATTTGTTGAAGTTTATGTTGGAGTATCATTATCAAAGCCATTTCTGATTGAATGATCTAGAAAAATATTATTAAATCAACATGTTTTTGATGAAGAAAAACAATTACTGTATATTAATATCTACTTAAATGATTTCTTTCGATTCGTGATAACTAGTCGATCAAAAAAACTTTTTAACAAAAAAATAAACCGACGAAACACGGAACTGAAAAGCAAAAAATAAAATAAACCTTTTTAGTCTCAATAACTAAGCTCCTAAGCTAATGTAAGTAACTAATTTCGAGTTGGCGCCAAACAAACAAGCAAATGAGTTAAGTAAAGCGTAAAATGATGGCATCGAGATGCACGGTGACATTTTGATAATTTTTTTGAGGTAATTTGTTGATTGTTTGTTTGGCACCGACACAAAATAAGTTATGTACTTGAATTAGTTTAGGAGCTCAGTTATTAAGACTAAAGCCGGGATCCAACGGCGCGTGGAATGGCAATCCTGGATTGAGGGTTGAGTGTCAAAGTTGGCGCAACGAAATGTGTCGGGCCGTTCCCACGGCGCATGTAGGATCGCGGTTCCAGACGTGGACGGTCCACGTCTGGAACCCTGGACGTGGACCCGCAGCGGTTGTAGTCTGTTGTACGCCGGCAGTGTTGGCGGTAAAAATTTAAATAATTTGGTTTAAGTGCAATCACTCATTTGTTCTTGAATTTGCTTCCAGGCATCATCAATTAAATTCCTGTTTTTATGGTTTGGATCCCGTGTGTTCCAAATAATGGGCTCGGCTTCATGGAGGGATAAAAATTCCACTTCGTTCGACCACTCCATGGTTACATTTATATACCACGGCACTGACAGTACCACGCGCCTAGCCGCGTCGTTGGAGTGGTATACACGTGTTGAACGCCATCGTCCGAGCTCCTTTGAACCGTGTTCATTTACCGACAGACGACGGGACTCACCGCGCCGACCGAGGATCGCAAAGCCTGCCCTATCCGACGGCGAGTGAACAGGCAAGTTTGGCGCGGGGAGTGCCACTCCACGCGCCGTTGGATCCCGGCTTGAGAAGGTTTATTTTATTCCTTGTTTTTTAGTTCCGTGTTTCGTCGGTTTAATGTTTTGTTAAAAAGTTTTTATTTTTAAATTTCTTGTGGCCGAAATCTAATAATTACTACCTATTTAATTTTTGATTACTTCCAAAATACTTAATTACATACCTTACTTCAACTAATAACAGTTAAATAATGTGATTATCTACTTTAATTATTTATTGTTATATAATATAAATTATTTTTGATAGTTCTGGTTAGTTTATTTCATCACTTTGTATATAATTCCATCCTTTCATAGAATGTAGTAATTATTGTGACGGATGTGGGAGAACAAAAATAATGACAATATCAATCTGTCAATGTCAACTACATATGTGTGCCAATGTTCACAAGTGAAAAATCAATCATCCCCTATTTTTCTACCCATAGGGATGGATTCAGTTTTTCTCAATTATCTCAGAAACCTCCACTTTTAAGCACATGGAATGTTATGACGGTTGAGTATTGATGAGCCGAACTGATGTCGAACGCTCATTTGTCCATTCACTTGTCCCAAGAAAATATGAAGGAACATATGACCACATACCATCGTAACTACGCCACTGGTTTACGAAAATAAAAAATTATAACTTCAAATTAGCACGTTTATATACCTTGATTAGTGTACCAAGTTTAAATTTTTGCCTTCAGGAATTTTGGAGAAAACAAATTCAATCTAAAATTTTTTCGTACATCAGAGGGGATGCATTTTAGGACATACCTTGATAGCAACCTTTCACCTCGAAATGAGGTAAAGAATCTGTAGTCGGAGTTTGTCGGTCTTATTCTGACTCACTCTGTATATATATATATATATATATATATATATATATATACATATATGTATCTATTTCAGTTGACATGAGATGTGAATTCAGTCATGAAATTGCAAGAAAACATTTTTGTTTTTCCACTCCAATTTTCATTATTATGTCTATTGCGGCGTAAGCTTAATAATTTCGATATAAAAATGTATGCTCTATAAAATTGATATTTTCGAAGATATGTGGGAAAAATCACTAAAAACTCTTTTTCACCAAGATATGATCAATAACTCTTTACGGTTGTCACATTCCAGTATTGGTTTTATTCTCTCCGGACTTAGTCACCGATAATGATTTTGGATATTTCGATTGGTCTTTTGTTAATCTGCGAGTCTGGGACCGATGTCCATTATGCAATTTTGTACTCACGGTTATCCAAAGATGTGGCATTTTTGAAAATCTTTCTCTTCTGTAGTGGTCGGCAAGAGTCCAACGAAGGAAGTTTCACCTTGTGGAGCGAATCCTTGACAGCTATGTTGAAAATTTTATCATTTATTTCTGAGAGTGAGTTAGATCTTTGATGTTGAATCTTGTGCGTGATTTTTGGTGGTACTGAAGGTGTTTTCGATGCGATCATGTTTGGTGATAATATCATGTTGTTTTCAGGAGGGGTCATAGGGAGTTCGGTCTCATTTTGAAGATAGCGCAAGCTGAAAAAAATGTTGTAATTCATGAAAATATTTCAAATGATTTGATGAATGAAAGAGCCTCTTTGGGGGGCAAGAGCTGCTACCTTGCCAAAAATGCCTATAATTCTGAGAAATGTCTATAAATTAACTATATCCGGCAACTATTGGCAACAGCACGCAATGTATTACAGATCGCCGCCGGCATCTTCTGAAATGGTTCCCATGTATTTATGGGCGTGATGTAATGTGTCGAGAGTATACATGCAAAAATTCTTTTTCAAGTTTTGGTGCTGAAATTATTTGCGTTAATCTAATAATAATATTTGTAAGGTAGGTGTTTTATAGGGTAGATTAAGGTAGTTGTCGTGAAATCCACTTCCAATCAGATTTCGTTTATATCCATACCACTTTTAGTTAACATTATTACCTGTATCATATTAAATTTGTAGGATGAGATATAAGGCTTCAAAGTTTCAACGTTTAACACATAATCCCTATAGTGAGCTACCGCGGACACCACATTGTAAGGCATAACTAAAAACCCTCCATTCAGATATTTATGAAAAACTAGTCTATTATTAAAAGGCATGTAACAAATTTTATAGAAAAAATTAAACACGAGTAGTCATACAGTTATTTAGTTATTGCCGTAAGAAGTTTCTAAATTATTGCGTATGAGAAGTGCAAGAGAGAGAAGGCGGAGAATCGTGGCAACGCCTTACGCTCGTGATTCAAATAAGCGAGAGCGCGAGGGTCTTGCTGTTTTGAATTGAACTGTGTTTTGGAATGCACATATTTATGAATAATAATAGTGAATAATTGCGTTAATATATACTGATGCATTTTAAACATATTACAATAGGACTAGATATAAAATAGAATGTAGCTTTAGCGAGTAACGGCAAACAATAGTGTATAAACTTTATTTTATTTATACATTTGTACAACACATGTACGTATAACATAATTGGAATATTTTTAAACATGAACACAAATGATTCAGATTTCTAACTGGCTAATAAAATCACAGCTTAATTAATCACAGCTTGTACTCCTTCATCGTGATACATTTGTTTAAGAAAATCGTATGTTATATTTTGTTGCGCAATTTTTTTCAAAAAATCCCGTGATATAACATCTTTGAGGCACTTACATTAGGTAAATTACAAGATATTCTTTGGTTCTCAGGTCGTTCTTTATATGATTCCATGTATGTTGATAATTCTGACTCTTTACCAATGTAATGCACTATTTTTTGCAAAATTTGTTCATCATACATCGCTTCCTGGAAATTATCTGATGTTTCGTTTAGTATTGAATCTTTGGCTAATTTTGATAGCTCGAACATTCCTGGCCCTTTTCGATCTGGGAACGTTTTTCTAAAAATAATTAAGCCATCCAGAAATCCTGCTATCATGGTAAAATCTTCTATTGAATTATTATCAATGATTGCTCTTAGTAATCTAGGCACATCGAATCTCGCATTATGGGCAACGAGTAAAGAATTCCTTAAATGCTATCAAACAATTACTAAATTTAGAGAATCGTAATTTTTGTCGCCACGGATGATGCTTCGTAGGGCTAACATATATTAAATTCTCTATTTTCACATTTGGCGGCGATTTGTAAAATGTCATCAGTCATGCACAATCCAGATATTTCTAAATCAAAATAAACTATGGAATAATTCATTGATATTGATTCGATGTTTTTTAATAATAGTGATGATGCTCTTGATTCGTTAATTCCAACGTTTGGTTGATATGTTGGTCAACTGCGCAACTTTTTTCTCTTGGTGTTAACATCAGTCTTCTTTTTTTCTCATCAGAGTCGTATCTTTGAACATATGTAGCTGTAAGACTACCTGGTTCCAAATTCAATTTTTTTCTTATATTCAATAACGATACCTCGTCAATGTTTTCAGAGCAAACTGCACTGCACTGTATCTTGAACAACTAAATGCGACCGATCGTTGGATTGCGACGTGGACAACAGTCCAGTCATGGCTTATTTGCTGTATCACGCATGCTAGTTGCGTTAAAAAAAAGATCCCTCTAATTCAGCGTATGAACATGTATCGCGTCGCGCTACAATCGAGCCTAATTTTTGACACTGTAGCACACCTTAACAAATATAATGTTAATTCTTCATTTGTAATTAGTGTTTAGTTTATGGCGTGTTCCGCAGTTACCCCTTAAGAATCTGCTTAAGAGGCAAGTGTGATTTTTGTCAAACCTGTCTGTATCTTAAATACTCCCAAGTACTTATTGTTTTTCCAGAATTTAAACATGTTGTGAAGCTATAAAAGACAAATCAGCGGGACATCACCTGTTCAAAAGATAGCCTAGAATAAGCACTGAATGAAATGAAGGCATTAGAAGACCAAGTTAAAAAAATGGGGGTTTGGTCTTTCTAGAAGACCTTCTAGAGCAATATGTAAAAGTCAATAGAATAAAAATGCAGTTTAAACATTATCGACCAGAACCAAATTGGTTTAAAAATTTGACTCATTTATTGTTCAAGTGGTTTAAAAGTGTTGATCCATTTATTATTCAAAAGTACTTTGATCAACTCTATATGAGTTAGGACTCAATTATAAACCATCTCATATATAAAATCTTGATAAATTAAGCTTTACCACAAATCCCTCAAAAAAATTGGCGTTCCTGCTACAAGAACAACGAGTGGACCAGAAGCGAGAATACTACCGTTTTGTTGGCTTGTAGTGCTAGTGGAGCCAAAGCATTTCCATTAATACTGTATAAAGGAAAAAGCATTTGCATCGTATGCAGCCACAAAGATAGGCTGGATGGAATCCGAAGTATTTGCAAATTACACCCGGAACACATTAATTGAAAACATTGGAAAGGAACGTCTAGTACTCTTGATTTACGATGGCCTTTCAACTCATATAACTATTAAAATAATTGAAATGGATTTGGCTGAACAAATAGTTATACTGAAACTACCTCCCGCTCTCTCCACATTTGCTTTAGCCACTTCGATCTTTAAATATTACTTGGAATGCCAAGTTGGTGGCTTGGCAAATAAGAAATCCAGGGACGAAGATTCCAAAAAGACAGTTTTTAGAATTAATAATCAAGTATGGATCGATGTTGAAATAATTAAAAATGGTTTTAAGGAAGGAGGGATTTATCCATTCAACAATAATGTCATACCAGATGAGAGTTATGAGCCAGAAGCTCTAAAGAGATGGATAGCTTCTCAAATAGCAGCCCTTGAAGTGACAAATGCCGCTAAAGAACGCAATATTAATAATTATGCTAAAAGTAATGACTTTAATGAAAAAAATGTTATTAATTATGTCAATAACAAAAAAGAAGTTGCAGCCAATGAAGAAATACCATCAACAGGTGAAATAATCTGAAAAGGTTTCAACAAGTGGTGAATTTGAAACTGAAACACATTTAATTTTTGAAAAAAGTCCATTGTAGCTCGAAGTGGAGTGGAATGTTCCAAGAAAACTCTTAGTCGTACTCCATAATGTTTATTACCCTCTTAAACAGGGATGGTTCATGTTTCGGACCTATGAAGGTTCATCATCAGCCAAAAACGCAGACTAGTATTATGGGGTTTGGAAGTAGAACATTGTAAAAAAGTATAAAATTTCAAGAACGTTAAAATCCCTTCATGTTTGTTACGATGGGGATCACAATCAATAAAAAACAATTATAAAAACAAAGGCAAAACACAAAGACATGTTGGATTACGTGTAATCAATACACAATCCGACCTCTCGGCGATCAACTGTATGATACATCATAATAGTATAATAATATAATAATAATTTTATTCACACATCGCCTTTTGAATTACATTACATATAAGTGAAATACAATAAAAGGAGGAGGGAATAAGTAGAACAAGTTGTGCATAGGGCTTGAGTGCAAGTTGCTAGATTGAATGTAATCAATAATTTGAAAAAGTAATAAAATATTCAAACAAACATAGACTAAGGTACAAGATAAATACTTAATAACTAATAAATGGTTAAAAAAATAGATTATAATCATAATAACAAGTGATGTATAACATGAAACAAATGTGGTTTTTATGATTTGGTGAATGTCAATATTTGGACAAACATATAATAATGTTTATTTCATAAATTTTCCAAATACAATAAAATGAGACATGAAAACAGAAGTATGGAGATTTAAAATAAACGTGAAGGAAAAAAAAATCAGAAGCTACAATAGCTTGTGTGTGATGTATTAGGGGTTCAGTAAAAAAAAATAGATTACCATGTACAAAAGATATGTGAACACTGACGTGGTGAATAAACACAGACAACCACAAGGAAACGATTCCGCGCGTGGTGCACTATCTGTGTTTATTGCATCGCTTCTATAATCCCATAACTATTAAAATTATACTCAGTACATACATACATACAATAATCACATACATAGACACACACACATAAACGGCATATATATATATATATATATAATAATAATAACAATAATAAACTTTAATTATAACTACAACTAAGATGTTGAATTGGATGGTGCTAGACTATAACATGTTCTGTTTGTGGATATGAAGTTTTGTAGTGTGCTCAAGGGAATGGTGAAGAGCCAAGTTTTCATTTTATTCTTGAACATTTGAAACGAATTGATTCTTTTAAATTCCGATGGCAGCTCATTGAAAAGTTTCGGTCCTAAAAAGGTGTGACATCTTTGACCTATTGTTTTTTCTGCTCTGGGTATTACGAATTTGTTTCTGTATCTTGTATCGTAAGAGTGTTGAATGTGTACCAGGGACGATTTATTTTTGTACTGTCTTAAAAGGATGGTTTTTGCATAAAGTTGGTAAACATTCCTCAATGCCGTTTCTTGGTAGAGTATATCAGATTGATACATCCTCGATTTTCTGTAGATCATTTTGAGGATGCACTTTTTTCTGTAAGTTTTCGATCAGTGTTGCTGAGGCGGTACCCCATGCTATGAGTCCGTAGAAAATGTGGCTTTCGACGAAAGCGTAGTTCAATATCCTCAGATATTTATTATTTATTATGTCGGAGATGTTCTTGAATCTATATAACATGAATCTTAATTTTTTGATTATATAATTAATGTGCTCTTTCCACCTCAAGTGGGAGTCTATGTATATACCCAGATATTTGATTTTATCAACAGACTCTATTTTTAAAGAGTTGCCGTTATCACATTGTATATTTAGTTCATTATATGGTGGTAGGTTTGAAGAGTATGACGTGAAAGGCAAAAATTGAGTTTTTTTGGAATTGTTTGTCAATATTCTATTGTCAAAAAATTTACAACATTCTGAAAGTCTTCCTCAATGTTGTTTTTGAGTGTTGTCCAGTCAGGTGCTCTGTAAAAAATTGCAGTGTCATCTGCGAAACTCACCACTTCTCCGCACAGTTCTTGTTCAAAAAGATCATTTATATATAAGTTGAAAAGAACTGGCCCCAAAACAGTACCTTGGGGTACGCCATATTTTATTGTGTGATAACTGCTCCTCGTTCCATTGATATTCACGCATTGTTTTCGGTCACATAAATAACTTTGGAACAATTGATGAGCAACTCCTCGGATTCCAATATTTTCAAGCACTGACATTAATTTAACATGGTCAACAGTATCGAATGCTTTCGCCAGATCGATAAAAATGCAGATAGATGGAGTTTTTTTGTCGATTGCATTGTTTATCATGTCTATCAATCTGGCAATTGCATCAGATGTTGAACTGTTTTCTCGAAAACCATATTGTTTGTTAGAAAGAATCTTGTACTTTTTGAGGAATGAATTCAGCATATTTTGTAATATTTTTTCGAAAACTTTACCAATACTAGATATTAATGAAATTGGCCGGTAATTTGTTACTTCAAGTTTATCACCATTTTTGAAAAAAGGCTTTATTTCGGCCATTTTCAAGCTGTCTGGAAATTTACCATCATACATACACTTGTTTATTATATACGCTAATGGAAGTGTGATTTCTTCCTTGATATCTTTAAGAATTTCAGATCTGATGTGATCTTTCCGGGAGATTTGTTATTTTTCAAATCCATTATTATTTGCTTGACCTCCGTCTCGTTCGTCTCCGATAAAAAATTGATTCCATTTTTTTTATAATTTATTTTTGTTTTTTCAATACCAGTTTTCAAAGTTTTGGCCATTTTTTGTCCAACTTCAGTAAAGTGTTTACAAAAAATTTCGGAAATTTCTTTGGGGTTATTTGTTGTTCTCCCATCCCAACTTTTCATTTCCATTATATTTATTTTTTGTTTTTTAGAAATTTCATTAATACATTCCCATACATTTTTATTGATTTCTATTTTATTATTGAAGTAGTCACTTTTGGCTTTCTTTATAAGATAATTCAATTTGTTTCTATAATTTCGGAATTGTTGCTTGTTGTGTTCAGTGGAATTAATTTTTATTATTTGGTACAGCCTATTTTTTTCATGGGTCGATTTTACTATTCCGGCAGTTACCCAGCATTTTCTTTTCATTTCATATGTTGTGTTTACAAATTTTCTTTGGTTTTTCTTTGAATTTCTTTTTATTCAATACATGTCTGAATCTTTGTGGTTTTTGTTTTAAGTGTTTTTTCAGACGTGCTGAAGTGATTCATAACGCAATAGTGGTCTGTTATTTTGGATTCGAGGACTACTGGAATATTATTATAGAACATTTCTTTGGTTTTTAAGAATATATGATCCAGGCAAGATTTTTCGTTGCCTATTTCCCTAGTACACTTATTGATCAAACAATTGAAACCTTCTTCCCCCATGACGTTCAGATATTCATTTACAATGGTATCGTTTTTATTCAAAATGTTGATATTAATATCACGTGTACGTCTGGGATTGGGCACGATTTCAGGTAATCTGATAGGTCATTTATAAATTTTTGTTCAGATGTTGGACATGGTCTATAAATACCGTTGACTAATATTTGTTTATTGTTTATGGTGGTACATAACTCTTTCATCACAAAGATAATTGTACCATCATTTTGATTGATAGAACCTTCATTATAAAATTGTTGATACCCAGCAAGATTAATAAGGGATATATCTGGTATTTGCCATGTTTCTGTGATAATAATAATAACTAATAGTAATAATAGTAATAGTATGTATGTATATATATTTTTTTAAACATAACATTTTTTTTAATTTAAGTTTTTTTTAGAAAACACCATTGTTGTTTCCATTTAATACAAAGTTTATAACTATTGAACAAATAAAAATAAAATTATTCTATAAAAGCAATAACAAAAGTTTGGGCTGAAGTAAAACGATGTTGCCTCGTAAAAATCGATAAACGTTTAGATATATTTATTACAGCTGAAATCACACTTGCTCCAAATGATGAAGCAAATGTAATTTTGGGAAAATATTTTTCAATAAAATTATATTACTGCTTCAAACTTCAAATCTACAAAGTTCAATTAGAAACAATCCAAAGAATACACAAAAAATGAGTGCAACTTTCATATAGAAACAAATATTTTTTCGCCTTTCAAATCATTAATAAAAAAAGTGGTCGACGTACTTTAAGCAAATAAAGAAATATTTATGAGAATACTGTTTACCAAAAAATATCGTTAGAACAAAAAAAAGCCGTCAAATGCGAGTTTTATGAAACCCGGGTTTTATAACATGAACTATTTCATGATTTCTCTCGTTTTGGACGTCCACCGTCGTAACGGATTTGAAAGGTTTTCACGTCGTTTCGAATGCAGTATTCACCTGAAGACGATTGCAGATACAAGCATTCGAAACGTCGTGAAAACCTTTCAAATCCATTAAGACGATGGACGTCCGAAAGAGAGTCTACAACAAATGAACTATTTCATTGTGAATTTTTCAAAAACTGTTATCACTATACCTAGTTCGATAACTTTTTGGTTAGCTTTCAGTAACCCTGTATTTTTTATTTTTCATAAATTGTATAGCTTAAATGAATATGTCTTTGAATCGAAATTTGGGAGCAGTCCCGGAACTTTTGAAGTCTGTTTGAGGCATGTTGTGAAAGTTGCGTTTTCAATCCCTGGCAAGGTGTTGAAAAAAATATACAATATTGTTCAAAATACGGTGAGAGCTATAGGAAAAATTTCAGATAAACATTGTGGAGTAGAAAATTTTACTTACAAATGGGCTTCTGCTACTCTCAAAATTAACGAACTCGAGAAAGCTTAAATAAAATTGATTGATTTTTTTGTGAATCCTACTCCAAGAAATCTTTTTCTAGGGATTTTTTCTGCTTGTTCTTTTTGAAATTAACTCAAATTGAAGCCTCCCTAACTTCAGTAATTTTGAAAGTAGCAGCAAAACTTTGGTAGAGCATTTTTATATAAAGTTTTCTGCTCCAAGTGTTTTTCCTCTAGCTCTCACCGTTTTTATATTATATTAAAAAAACACTTCGTTAAAAAAAAAATCAAACCCTGCTGGGGGTTGGAAACCCGATTACTTTTACTGGTAGTTCCAAGATGCCTCAAACTTATAAAAAAAATTGATTTGAAGGCTTATTTAATTGGACTATTAGCTCTATTAATTTCGGATATAGAGATGTTTTTGTCGCATATTTTCTATATCCAAAAATAATGTTTTGGTATTCTTATAACTATAGCCTTTCTCAACTACCAAAAAGAACTTGTCCCCTTCAAAATTATCAGATAAACAGTTTTCAAGTTTTTACGTGGGCTGTTCCGAAAAATGTTAGTTACCCTTACAGATAGTAAGATGCCCGCAGAGATCGCTACCTCCTTACGCCTACCTAACCCAGAACTTACTTGGAGGACTCCGAAGAACAGAAGAAAATCATCTCAAATAAAATTCTTTCATGTACTAACAACTTTCAACCGATGTCGTCTCCGTCGTCGTCATCTTCATGCACTTTGCAATCTACTGGTGTTATTCTGAACAGCCAGTTACCACCAACTAACTCCGCAGGACCGGATTATCTTACTCATTTGCAGAATGCAACAAGTTGTATTTTTAATATTAGTATTCATAATAATTAGTAGATTTTCATTTAAAGTTTTGTATGTTGAAATAAAATATATTTTTAATATGCTTTTTAAAATTTGTATGCGGTCGTAGACAAAATAATGTTCCCAACTCATGCGTAAAGTGTCTTTCCCGCACTTGACTGCTTGCCCGAACTCCGCTACGCGTCGTTCGGGTCAACGGCAGTCACGTGCGGGAAAGTATCACTTTCCGCACTTGTTAGGAAAATAACTATTTCCATCCTCAAAAAAAAAAATTTTTGCTCCTATGTTATTGAGTACAGAGAATCCTAATAAAAGGATGAACACTATCGGTTGGAAAAATAAATAAATTGTATTCCTTCTGTTGCATCTTATATTCGATGTGTTCCATATTCCATAACCGTTTATAGTATTTCTAATCCCAATTGGATAAAAAGTTTCGGGAAGGACTTCTCTTTGCAGTCGCCGCCTTGACTTAGGCGTCGGTATATTATTTTTCAGTGGTATTTTTTCAGTTACTTATTCTTACAATCATAGCAATTGATCACCCCATGTAAAAGTAGACACATGTTATCTCAACTGAATTTTATTATTTGTTTCGAAAGGTCTCCAAGGTTTCTCAAAATTTCGACTTTTTTTCTCAAAATTTCGTTTTCCTTTCTCAAAATTTTGACTTTTTTTCTCAAAATTTTGAGATTTTTTCTCTCATGCATTGGTTTCATTCAGTGTAATCCCTGCGTTTAATGAATGTGGGTAGAATCATGGATATCACGGATGAACTCATTAAGCGATATTTTTTTCTTGGTTTGAATTACGGAGAAATTATACAATATTTGGAATTAGTACACAACAAGTTCATCAGCAGAAGGACATTGCAAAGACGTCTGAAATCACTGGGGTTATATAGAAGAAAGAACTACACAAACGTAGAACAACTCGTTTCTTTTCTCAAAGAAGAAATTGATAAATCAGGGCAATAGGATGATCAAATGAAAATGTTTGTGACAAATTTTAGCGGGACCTTGATCAAGTATGTTCCAAATGGAATACTCATCGCATCACAGGAAAAAAAACGTATGTTGCCCCTAAAGGAAGACCCTTTATTATGTTCGAGCTGCCTGAGTTGTATGGTACAAGAGACTATTTATTTCCAATCTCCCAAGATGATATTCAAATATGTAAAGAAGAATGTAAATATATAGAATATCCTTGTGATGAAGATGTTTATGATTTATGCAAAATCATAATCGAAGAAAAAAGTTTCAATTTGCAGAATGACCCATTCAAATGTGTTGAATTATTGCATTGAGAGAAGAGATAAACCGCCTATTGTAATCTTATTTGAAGAGTTATTCTAGTTACATAAGTGTACCTATAATTTGAATTATTCACAGACTTATTTTTATATATCAATCATGGAATATAAATATTTCTGAACAGCGAATTTATTGGTCATTTTCCTGTAGCCTTCCTATTTTTGCCAATATAAAAATAGTAAAATACGATATATGATCTAAAAATTCTTATTTCATTTATACCAGATGAACATAAACTTCTTGGTTGAATGTCATTTTTGCTCAAAATAACTACATAATTAGCATCAAACGGAAGAATTATGTCATATTCTAACTCCGTAATCGATTTAATTTTTTTTTTAATCGAATTTATGTTCAATTATTAATTATAGTGGTTGTATACAGTTATTTCTAAATACTCAGTTTTCATTTAGAATGGACTTTAAATATATAATTAGGGTCCATTCTAGGAGTAGGAAGAAAAGGCAATTTCCGGATATATACATTTAATGTATTTGTGTAACTATACAAATGTGTATTTTGTAAATAATATACAAGGTAATTTTTTGAATGAATCCGCCCTAAATCCTGAATTTTTCAGAAAATAAAGCTACAACGTGAAATTTGCTGAATAGGTCATTTTCTAGTACAAGTGGCATCATTTGACGTATCATTGAAATATGTATCAATTATCCTATTAACAACCCCTTGGAAATATGAAAAAGAATGACCCACTTTGCGATACCATATTTAAAAAATACGGAATACCATTATCGAAATCGCACTGCGATATCCTGTATTTCTTATTGGCCTGTTTTAAGGATTTTTCATTATAGCTTTATTTTCTGAGATATCCAGAGTATATCCTGGTATACAAATTATGCAGTTTCGTGTCTGTCATTCGACACCCCAATTACTCGATGCTCCACCACCATCGGCATCTTTGACTCGGTTCGCTGCTAATTCCAAATATTGTATAATTTCTTCGTAATTCAAACCAAGAAAAAAATATCGCTTAATGAGTTCATCCGTGATATCCATGATTCTACCCACATTCGTTTAACGCAGGGATTACACTGAATGAAACCAATGCATGAGAGAAAAAATCTCAAAATTTTGAGAAAAAAAGTCAAAATTTTGAGAAAAAATCTCAAAATTTTGAGAAAAAAAGTCGAGAAATTTTTAGAAAAAATCTCAAAATGTTGAGAATAAAAGTCAAAATTTTTAGAAAAAAAGTCAAAATTTTGAGAAAAAATCTCGAAATTAAATTAGGAATGGAGGATCGAGAGATTCTCGATCCTCCATCAAACGTACTCAAGAGTATTGTTTTATGCAAATTCCTAATTTATGATATTTTGAATTCATTTCGAAAATGTTAGCTTTCAATATTGAATGATTTCACCTACCGTTGACGATCTTCTTGTCGATAGTTAACTTGGTAACAATGAATGTCATTTATTAGGAATATAAGAATCTTTATTATTCAGATAACACAAGTGTTCAAAAATAAATATTTTTTAATTCCAAGTTTTGCATTGTAACATAGTTTGCAAATTATTATACTGCCACCCATTGGTAAAATGAGTTATCTGCTTGATTCGCAAAACTTTTGCTTTTTTTGGTAGAGTACGAGTACGAAAATATTTTTCTTTTGATTTTACCCTCATTTCCGTGTTTTTTCGACTAAAAAAAAAACAATTTAATGAAAAATAATTTCCTTTACCAAGAGGTTGCAAATCAAAACTCTTGTCAAGAACATTATTTCAGTTATTTTTTCGAGTTTGCAGATCTTTTTGAATATTTATCGAAAAATTAGGACTAACAACAATTTTTTTTTTCGATAAAACAGACATTTCCGTTTTGTATGAGTGGTTGCAAATTTATCAGAGGATGTAAATTGCTATTTTTCAATACTTCGAAAGTTTGCAGAACTTTTGCAAATTTTTTCGCGCTAATAATGTGAAAATTCATTAAATCCTGATTTTCAACATTTTCCGTTCAGAAAAAAGGGTTGCAAAATCAGACTACATATCATATGAAAGTTCTCTTCACTCTACTGAAGTTTTGAAACTTTTGTTATTATTATTAAATTTTGGGAAAATCATGTCTATCTCTACTGGCCTAATAATTTAGTTCTCTTTTCAATCATCTAATTTTTTCTTAATTTTGTAATTTTTTTTCAACAATATGCATTTTATGTTATTTTTGACATTTCATATGCATATTGTGAAAAAACGATATTAAAAAAAACTAGATGGTTGAAAAGATAATTGGGTTATCTTTCCAACGATGTGCCACTTGACCCCCCACGCTATTTGAAATTTTCAAGTCATCTATCGAGCAATCACAATGTCTTTCATTTCAAAAAGTAGTATCGGTGATATCATTCAAGTTTTTGTCCCATTGTTCTACGTCAAACAGTTCAAAAGGGGGATGGACTATAAAAAGCCGCACTTTATGAAACCATGTTCATGTGATAGTTATTGTTCTCTTGATAATCAGACTGAAAAAGTACAAGACAGAACTAAATTCTGGTATAGTGTTAATAAACTCCACATTAACAATGAAAAATCTCAAAACTTGATTATTTCCACAAGCAACTCTTTGCCTGAAATTCAAATTGGATTTTACGTTAGATAACATGTTAAATTGAGCTGGCCACATTTCAACTTTGAAAAGTAAACTGTCAAGTGCTTTATTTTTACTCCGGCAATTGAAACCCATAACCAGCTTCTCTTCATTAAAAATGGATTTTCACTCTCAGAGACTCTTATCATGCTTCTTCATTAACCATTAAATTATGCCGTACCTTCTATGTATATCTATTCAAGTATCCTGGAGATTCACAAGTGATTTTCCAATGATTCCAGTATACAAAATTATAACACACGAAACTGTAATCTCATTAGAACTCAACGATTCAGACTGCCGATATCGCAGAAAAATTCATTTGAATTTTAACTCTATAATGCCTTACCTGCCGATATCAAAACTATGAATAGGTTTCATTTCAAGAAAGTTATGAAAAAATATTTCCAAAATAACTGTTTTCGTTCTGTCTCGGAATACTTACTCCATGTTCGTTTTCACTTCTTTGCATGATATAGGAACATACTCGCTGGACTCCATAACTTGAATGTATTAAATTATATGTATCTTTTATTAACTTTTTTATCTGTGTATATATAAATGTGAAATTTAGTTTTCAGACTTGTTACAAATATTACATAAAGCGGTCAATAAAAATTCTAAAGTCAAATTCAATGGTCGAATTAAGTTAATCGATGCACTTTTGGTGAGATAATCCACATCGAAAGTTTAAGATGAATTTTTCAAGTTACTGTAAACAACGTCCAAACGTTCTGAGTAAGTATGCCAACAAAAAAGTTAATCCACAAAGAAAAGTTTATTTTCTTACAGTATATACCTGGTGTTTTTAATTGCGATATTTTACAATGATTACTGTTCCTCAAGTCGTTAATGGGATCTTGATGTTTCTTCAAGGATCAAAGTAAACAATGGGCCTATGTATTCTACCTTGTTTACTTTGATCCCCATATATCCATCGAGATCCCATAAACGACCTGAGGAACAGTAATTAGTATAAAATAATCCAATAAAAAACACCATGTATACAGGGTGATTCAAAAGTACCTTGACAAACTTCAGGAGGTGATTCCTCACAATATTCTAATATGAATTATCGAAATAAATATATGTCCCGAAACGCTTCATTTCCAAGATACAGGGTGTTGAAGTTTTATTTTTATTTTCTTTTTTTTATATAACTTTCGAAATACTGACCTTAGTTAAACGAAAATTGGTACTGAGAGGTTTTTTGAGGTGTCGAATTCGAACCTGATGTTATTATTGCTCTTACTCGTAGGGGGCGCCACCTACATGCCTTTTTCTTTTTTGAAGATTCATAACTTTTTTGAGCGTACTTCTAGCACATTTTTCAGTGAAAAAATCGATTACTCTATCATATCTACGTAAAAAAGCTACTCTTGTTACAAGTCGCTATAAGCAACTGTTTTCTAGATATTGGGACTTTCAAGTCGATTATTTGATAATCGATGGATTATTTAAACAGTAATGTTCACTTAGCCGATATGCATTTCGTTTATGGCCTTGCGGATGGCAATGCGCGCGAAGCAAGACGTATTTACCAGGAGAGATTTCCTAATCGAGTACTGCATTCAGCTCGCAACATTTACCAGTCTCCACCGTCGTTTGGCAGAAACAGGTAGCTTTAAGAGGGCAGCTGATATTATTGGAAGACCACGAGCAGTCCGAACCCCAGAATTGGGAGAAGCTGTTTTGAACGCTCTCGAGGAGAATCCAGAAACAAGTACAAGAATAATTCGTATCCGCATGTGGTTTATGCATGATGGGGCTTCGGCTCATTTTAGCGTTGTAGCCAAGGAATTCCTCAACACTGTCTATCCAAATCGATGGATCGGTAGGGGTGTAGAAGAACCTAACCGGGCGTGGACACCAAGGTCCCCAGATCTAAACATGCTAGATTTTTATTTTTGGGAGACATTTGAAGTCACTAGTTTATAAAACTCCAGTAGCGAACGAGGAAGATCTAAGAAACCGAATAGTAGACGCCTGTGAAACAATAAGAAACACACCAATAATTTTTGAGCGGGTACGTGATTCAATGACTAGAAGGTGGACACTTTGAACAATTTATTTGAATACAATTTAGTTTCCTTTATTTTATTTTATTCTACATATTCAAAATTTCTTGAAATAAAATGTTGATATTTCTTGCAAATTTTATTAAATAATTACAGATTTTGCACCTTTGCTACAAAAATAACTATTTCAAACGTGTAAAAATAAATAGAATAGGTGGCACCCCCTACAAAAAACCAAAACTACTTATTAAACGTCAAATTTATTTCCTAAGCATTCTTGTGAAAAATGCAAAATAATGGTAAGAACTTCAACACGCATCGATTATCAAATAATCGACTTGAAATTTTCAAGTCTAAATATCTAGAAAACGGTTGCTTATAGCGACTTGTAACAAGGGTAGCTTTTTTACGTAGATATGATAGAGGAATTGTTTTTTTTACTGAATGTGCTAGAAGTACGCTCAAAAAAGTTATGAATCTTCAAAAAAGAAAAAGACGTGTAGGTGGCGCTCCCTACGAGTAAGAGCAATAATAACATCAGGTTCAAATTCGACGCCTCAAAAAACCTCTCAATACCAATTTTCGTTCAATTAAGTCAGTATTTCGAAAGTTATTTTTAAAAAAAAGGAAGCGTTTCCGGACATATATTTGTTTGGAAAATTCATATTAGAATATTGTGAGGAATCACCTCCTGAAGTTTGTCAAAGTACTTTTGAATAACCCTGTACATTGTGAGAAAATATTTCAATTTATTTAGTGTAGTTTACCTACTGATGGTGATAACTTAGTTATCGAAATGCGCATATAGGTGTGAAGTGAGTAAGTATGGTGAAGGGTTTACTTGTGCAATTTTTGAATGGTCAAATTCAATTTTCATCACCACGACCACATTGGGTGGCTTCGGCATTTCCACGCTCGCCACACTAAAGGTAACTTTTTTTCCTAATAACGCAATATAATATCTTATCGCATTTTGTTTCTCAGCTATATATGATAATTATAATAACTTACCTGAAAGAACTTGGTGGTCGATTCTTTTTTATTTTGCTTCCAAATAATAGTCTCTCTTTATCCCTTGGTGTGAATGGCCTTTGTGTTTGTACTGGTTTGATGGATGTTGGTGCAAAATTATTATCCGTCATTTGAGACTCTGAAAGAGGAATTCCAATTCATCTTTTAGTGTTGAAAAGTCGATATACATGTAATTTTTTGGGGAAAAAATCTGGCACCACTTTTGTGATCAAAATCATCCATATTTTATATTTCGATATATTGAAGAAGTCTTTCAAAAGCAAGAGATAACGGATGGTTTTCGTGGTAGCTTCGTATTCCAATTGGTCACGTTGAATTTAACGGAGTGAAAGTACAAAAAAAAATAATTATTAAAAAACCTTTTTAACACTCTGACTGCCATGTCAGTCGATTTCGACTGACAAGAATTTCTCAGCTGACGCCGCGGTTATTTTATGTGCGCGTACACCACCAGGCCGCGTGCTTTTTTCAGTGCTAACGGTTCAGAGATTTGTCGAATCATGCATACTCAGTGTTCATTTAGTGGTACGCACGTCAAGTTAATGTTTATTCGTGTTTCCAAAAACGACTGACACGGCGTGGAACTACACGTAATTTTTCAGTTACAGTTTTTATTGGTTGTTTCTGATTATCATAATGTAAGTATTTTTTTTTTAGGTACATATGTGTATCTTTGTATTTTGTGAGTGTGTGGATGTCTACATTGGGTCATAAATCAAAGTAAAAAAAATAAAATAATTCATTTTACTGTTTTTTATAGGAGTTGGAATTTGAGAAAGCCCCTCTCTTCTCAAGAACTTCAAGAATAATGGAAAGTATGGCATTGACAAGTCTGACCAAATGGCTTCATACAGTACTTGTAATCGACGAGGCGTCAAGTGGTACCGAAAGGTTTTTTTTGAATTGCTGACAGGCATGTCTATGGTAAATGCATGCATGCATGAAGAACATAGCAATTCAAAATCAAATATCAATAAATTCAGAGAAGACGTAGCCAGGACTTTATTATTTGGAAATGATGCCAACAGAAAGAGTCTAATGATACCCAAAGTAACACATTTATTTGAAAAAACTGATGAGAAAACTCGAAAGCAATGTAGAACTTGTTATATCAACCTAACAAAAGAAATGTCAAGAGCAGAAGCAAGAAAAAAAGTAAGAAAAGTCCGAACATATTACGATGGATGTGATGGAAATCCTGCAATGTGCCAAGAGTGCCATATTGAAAATCATAGTTTATAAGTTACTTATTTTTTTTACAATGTAAAAAATTTCTAATAAAAAGTTTTTCATAATTTCCAATTGATGTATTTTTACTTAGGGAACGTCAGGCGCCGCTAAATTTTGTAGGCTTATAAAATTCAGCGCCGCGATCTCAATAAGCATACACAATTCAATATAAACTTGGTCCAAAAAGCCTGACACGGCCGTGCATGATAGTGGTACTGTCGATCATAAACGACTGACGACGCAAAATTATGCATATCAGTCGGTCAGTCATATACGACTGACAAAACAAAATAAAATAACCAAAATTTAGTATGCTGGCATTCAGAGTGTTAAAAACAAGCTTTTATTCAAATGCGCTAAAAACGAAAAAATAATTGCTTTAGATGTGTGATGTTGGTTATTCCATGAGTTATAGATTCAAAAGCTTGTCGCTTCTGTATTCGAACTGAAAACTTTGCGCGACAAGCTTTTGAATTTATAACTCACGGAATAACCGTCGCACATCCAAAGCTATAATTTTACTTTTCAGCGCATTTGAATAAAAGCTTGTCTTTATTAATTATTTTAATTTGTGCTTTTTAGTAAGTACACCTTAATCTATGCATTTTTGTTAATTCATAGTCATTATGAGGCATTTTTCCTGTAAGTTCTGAGCTATCTAGTTCTTCAATGAGGAGACCATCTGAAGATTACCTCCTACGCCATCTTCAATTTATGAATTCTGACAAAAAACCAATAATCTTCGACTAAATTCATAATCTCTGACCCCAAAAACCCCGACATACCAATGTTGAATAGAAACGTTCCATTATCACAACCATCTTGAATTTATAAATTTTGAGAATAAATTCATAGACCCCGAAAACCTCCATATACCAATTATTAATAGAATCGGACCATAATTACAAAATTCGTTCGCCATCTTAGAGCCGCCATCTTGAATTTGTGAATTTTGAAAGAAAATTCATAATCCACCATTTTTTTTCTCAAAAATTCCATAATGCATTGTTACGGGAACTATGAACACCTGTCAAATTTCACGTTAATCGGGCAACTGGAAGTGGATAAAATTTAATTTGCAAGATTTGATGACAAACATCGGGACAGGTGAAACTAAATAAAAGCTTGTAAAAAGGCGGCGAATCACAGAACTGGAAGTATGAAGATGCCGTAAAAAATATTAAATCGCCAAATGTATATGATATATGTGCATTTTGACAAATACAAACTACTGAAAGGTCAATGTCAAATGACCGATCTACACAATATATTAAGAACTGTGATTTTGCCTGCAACTGTACCAGACAGACATTTTTTTTTGACAGATATATAATATATGACTATTTATGTATGTACTGTATTTTCAATAGAATAGATGCAATTCGTTATTTGAATGACCATGTAAACCGAATCCAACTGTGTTTTCGCCTATAAATCCCAAAAAACTGATAAAAAATTGAAAAATTCAACGGTTATCTAACACTCTGGAGGGGCGGCACGATCTAGGCACCAAACTACCTGGCCTACTCGATCTGGGCACTATGCTACGGATTAGGACTAATGACTTTTTCAAGATAATACATATTTTCAAAACATTCTACTCACATTCTTTTACCAACCTCTTCAATATGATTTGTCAGAAATTATCTGCAAGTTATATTCTAACTATTGGGTTGATAAGTCGCTAATTACTTTCAATTGCAATGGAAGATCGTATAATTGAGAGTTCATGCGGAAGGGAGCTTTTAATACTTAGTTGAACGATATCCTTAAAAAAAGTTAAGGTGTTAAAAAGTGGGGAAACATTTTGGCGATATACACAACAATCGTGCAAAGCTAAAGTTTGTACCATTGGCGCCGAAAATTCAATTACGCGAAGTGATTTACAGCATATTCACGATAGAGATATTAAAAAGTCAAATCGGCAAATTATAAGCAGTTGCGCAAAAAGAAACGCTATGGAAGAACCAGCTGATAGGCCTTCTAAAGTTATTCAATCTATGGTACAAAAAAAAACGAATAATCTAGACTCTTTTTCTGTAAGGGATATGTCTTAACGTTTACTATAACTTCAGAAAAAATCAACCATCACTGCCACGTTCTACCGAAGCTCCACAATCAAGGAGGAAAACTTTTTATTCATCAACGATGAAAGTAAGAAGATTGCAGTATTTTCCTGTACTACGAATATTCGCTATTTAAGTAACAGTGGGAACATATATTTGGACGGTACTTTCAGTTGTACGAAATACTTTTTTGGAACTATTTAGATAGATGGATAGATAGATAATTTATTCATCATTAAAGCTTTATAATTGTGTAAATATAAAACTTATCAGACTAGTCAGTTCAACCCACATACAGTAAATAACTGCTAAAAAATTTGATATAAATATAAACATTTGTTGGTATTCCCAAACAAGACTTCACTTGTAAAAAAGACTTATAATTAAGAAGTTAGGAATTCATCCATAGAATAAAAAGCATTGGTACATAGGTGATCAAATAATTTTGACTCGTAGAGTTTGAAGCTTTCAATTTCGCCGAACAGAGTCAATGTGTGATTAAAACAGATACCTTGATAATTATATGAATTTTGCCCAAGTTTTAAACGGGAGAATGGTAGACGAATGTGATTAGCATTACGTGTCACGTGGCCATGTATCATATTTCCCTTTTGATAATTGAAGTTCTTTTTTTATATCCATAGTAATAAGATATATATACAAACAAGGAAGAGTTAGAATACCTAATCTAATAAATATATCCTTACAGCTTTCTCTAAGCACCTTATAATTCTTTTCTGTATAAAAAATACTTTCTGTATGTGTGCAGAATTTCCCCAAAAAATTAAACCGTAACTTAGTGATGAATTCACGAGCCCATAATATGCAAGCTTGAGAATTTCTAGAGAAACAGTCCCTCGTAGCTGTCTAATGATAAAACATATACTCCTTAGTTTTGATACTAAGTTATCTGTATGTTTTTCCCAGGTAAGTTTCTGATCTACATCAATACCAATACATGTGATTAACTTGCTCTATGGATTCATCATCATGATTCATCCTTACCAGTAGACTGTGATCAATACTAACATTTTTTTGTTGGAACAACATGAAAAAGGTTTTACTGATATTAACTGACAATCCGTTATTTCTGCACCATTGATAGAATTCATTTACACATATATTTGAAGTTTCTACTGAGGATACTGAAGTCCTTCCAGCTACCAGGTGATTTGTATCATTTTGTCTGGGGAAGTACATGAATATACCCTATCACTTATAAAAGCAACGAAGAGCAAAGGACCCAGAATATATCCTTGGGGTAAACCACTTGTTACCTTCGCTGGATTAGACTTAGCTGATTGCATGACCACTATTTGTGACCTGTCCTGTAAGTAAGAAGAAATCCAGGAGTTAGCTACCCCTCGAATGTCCAAACGATAAAGCTTCTCCAAAAGTAAGTTGTGATCAACTGTATCGAAGGCTCTACTCAAATCATAATATAATGCTATTGGATATTTTTTATCATTCAGATATTCATAAATATAACTGCATAATTCTTTGATTGCCGTTTCTGTAGATTTTTTGTATCTAAAGCCATGCTGCCAGTTTGGAATGAGATGGTGTTGTTCCACGAACTTGTTTAGACGAGCATTGTAACTGCTTTCAAATATTTTTGCGAACTGAGGTTGCAGACAAACGTTTCTGTAGCTACTAACCTCATTTCTAGATCCTTTACCCTTAAATATTGGTACTGATTTCGATACCTTTAGGGCTTCTGGTTGATTTGTTTTTTGCCTCATTGATTAATTTCCAACTTTCTTTTGATATGTTATTTGCATTACATATCCTTTTATTATTAAATTCCAACTTGGCTTGCTTAACTTTTACATTATATAACGATTTCAGACTTTTATAACGTTTTTCAATAATACATTATTTGTAAGTTTAGAAAGTTTTGCCATTTCACATAGAGTTTGGTGAAGCTCTTTAACCTCGGAATTGAACCATGTTTTTTACGTCTCCCAAGATGTTTTTGTTTAAAGTAAAAGCAATTTGGAAGTAATGTTCAAAAGTGGAATAGAAATTATTGGAAGCTTCATCTACAGTGTTAGAGTTGTAGACATAGAGAGCTTAGTGGCAACATGTTGTAACCTTGGTACTAGCATAAATTCGCTCATGAAGAACTCTGATGACAATGTTAAATCTAACGAAGATTATCATTTTTCTCTGTCAATTACAGAATCTTTTGGACAAATAATAAATAAAAAAAAACGAAACTACAAGTTAAAGCAAAAATATTGACAATAATTTCCGACAATATTGATTCCGACTGAATATCCTAAACAAAAAACTTGTTTACTGGGATAAGTTCAAAAAGTAAACTAATAATTTAAAAAATTAGAGAATATACCTACTGTAATAATAAATAATTTTATAAGTATTAGTTTATTTGATCTTTTGTGATAAAGATTATTCTGCCAAATGTTATATCTTAAAGTGGATTTTGAGAAAAAAGTGACCACTTTATTCCATTAATCAAGTGATATGAAACAGAATTTGTTTTTTTATGTGTTAATGAATAAAATAATCCTCAATTTGATAATTTGTTTTACAAAAACTAGCTATATGTACTCTGTGTCACCCTTTATTTTATCGAAGTGTAGTTCTCCACAGAACAACAGGCGTATTCGTTGGAGATACGTTTGCCAAGAAATATTATATATTTCAAAAATGGATCAGAGGAAATACAAAAGAAGAAATACAACGTTACAATAAACAAATAAGTTTCATCTCAAGAACTTAATTGAAACGAAACAAGTAAATAAAACATTTAAAAAAAATTGACATACCTACTTCCCCTAGCAACTCGCTTATCGTGCCAAGGAACCCAGCCCTCCTCACTAATACATTATTCAGCAAGTGCATCCCTCTGTGTTTTGGAATTCCTAGTGTAATTATTCGAACCTAATCTATTTATTGAAACAAAATTCTCAGAATCTTCCCTCCACAACACCTTGTGCATCAATATTATCTGAAAAACCCGTTGGACAATATTTCCGCTCTGATACTGGTTAATGGTTTTCTGAAGCTTGTAAATAATTGTGAAGAACCCCGGTTGCCAAAATCATATTTTCACATAATTCAACATGAGCAGTCATTGGCCTTCGAAGAATTATCCACCTCTGGCCTGAAATTCCAAAAGCATTTCCAATTGTTTGTCGTGCTCGGGACAATCTCTAATTGAAGATTGATTTTGTATCATCCAAATTTTGTTCGGGATAGAGTTTCATAATATTTAAGTGCAGAGGAATAGCTGCATCTGCCACAAAGAAATAGGCCTCACCTTGAATCTTCGCGTTCGTTTCATATTTTTCATCACAACTAAAGTGCTGAGACACACTTGCACAGCCACCGATGGATGCTACTAAAACACTTTCTCTTTTTTTATTCAACTCCATATTCTCAAAATCAACAAAACGTATCAATTTCAGCAACGCTCAAGATTCAATATCAACCATAACACAAAACTGAGCCAACTGTCCCTATTGACACTGTTATTCTTGAAGTTATTGCTAAATTTAAATCCGTTGTATAAAACAGGTTCAGTATATAATTATTCTTATAGTTATTCTAATCCCAATTGGAACGACAATAAAAATAAGAGCACTACGAGGAGTGTTCATATGCACTGCCCGGCAAATGGAAAATTTATATACTACCAGTGTTTTTACTTTCAAAACATTCCTGGCGCGTGTCCATAGTTGCCCAGATTATTAGTAAAGGCGCTATCAAATATATTTGGGGAATAAAAGCTCGGCTAGCTGGATTGGACATCTGTTATCTGAAGCCGCATGATTTACCCAGTTCACAATATTTCTTAATCAGTGCCGTGTGTTGGTGAGGTTAGGAATTATCCATTCAAAATAATTTTATCGATATGGCTTTCTGGAGACCTTTCGAAACAAATAATAAAATTCAGTTGAGATAACATGTGTCTACTTTTACATGGGGTGATCAATTGCTATGATTGTAAGAATGAATAACTGAAAAATACCACTGGAAAATAATATACCGACGCCTATGTCAAGGCGGCAATTGGAAAGAGAAATCCTTCACGAAACTTTCTATATCGGTCCAATTGGGATTAGAAATACTATACGCTTATCGCTATTCTTATTCCTATTGCTAAATCGAAGTTAACTAAATCCACCTTTAACTAGCGGTGCAGTGAGGCTGTCTTCGTGTGATCTGTACCCCTATTTTGTATTATCAAGATTATTTTTGTTTTTTTACAATGTTATTTCAATTCATATCTCCTTCCTATCTAAATATGCAATTATTTACATCGGCCATTTCCGCATATGACCTTGTATACAAAACATTTTGCGTCGCAATTCAAGATAAATTTAAATCTAAGTAATTATGTATAAAAATGTAAAAAATACTCACCTCTTAGAGCTAACCTAGCCTCATTAATGATTTCTGCGCTGGTTTTTCTTTGAGGAGGCTCATAAAAGGGCAAGGAAACCTTGCTGATTCCTTGGGATTTCATAGTATCACCGTCACTCCTTACTTCCATATCTCTGACCATCACATTTCACTTCTATACTGAACTTTTCAATCTGGAAAAGTGCACACACTGTTTTTGTACACCTTCGTGAGGTTTGTCTTTAATCAGATTACAATTTGAATAAAACATTCCATGGATTCGCTTACCTATTACGTGTATCTTCGCAAGAAAACAAGCCTTTACTGAGAATAATAAAATTATTGATTATTTTGGTGGAAAGCTTCGGAGCAGACATGCAAGGAAAAGATCGATATTACAAGTGGAAAAACTATTTCATTGTCCGGTGATTTGATATAACTAAAAGTCAATGACACCTTTTCATATTTGTCGAATTTTGACATATCGGGGTTCATGATCGTTTGTATTGTGGTTTGTTCAGTAATATTTTATATATGACCCTAATTACTTTCGAGCAACATGTGATGCACTTTTCCGGTCAAAAGCGATAAAATACGAATTCTCCATTAACTTGGAATTCTAATAATATAAAATAGGAAGATAATTTTCGGTTAAACAATCGAATATGTGATATATGTACGGCAATGAAATATTTATTTATATGGTCCATTATATGGTTAAGTGGTTAATCCTCTCCTCAGGAATGGTAGAATGTCATTAAGGTACCGGGTTATTCACTATAAATTACCCCCTTACATCGTATTATTGCCTATAGAAAAAAGTTAAATGTAAAAGTTGTGGGTTATGACTGAATTTTGATAAAATGCTATCAAAAATACAGTAGCGTGCAGATTTCAGGGAATATTTTTTTAATGGGATACCCTGTATATTATTGAATTTTTTGAATTATCTTTTTTTCCTGATTTTAAAAATATACCATATTTTACCCCTATCTTATACCGTGTTTGAGTTATTAAACGTCGAATAACTTAGGTGGACTGTGCTTTCTTTACGCAAATTGGAGAAAAGCTAGCAAATGAAATCCAAGAAATAAAATAAAGGGGTTAATAACTGTGAAGATTACGGAAGGGCATTGACAAACTCTCTCTATCTGGAAGACACGAATCCAGCAGAAGTAATGGACACCAATCTATTGTTGAAAAATAATAAACTCCTGTTAATATATAATCATAAAATATAGGGCCAACAATTTTATTTCAAAAAATTCTGCAGTTTTTCTTCCTGTTTTCTTTATTTGTTTTACCAATCTTTTTCTGTTGTCCTTTTTTTCCCATGACCTTCGATTTTTTCCTTTGAAAACTCCTGTCCTAGAAAAGGATGAGTCATCAGTCCATAATATTTCAGTTAAATAATCGGGATCTTCATTCAAATTTTGAATCATATGTTGGCAAAATTCCAGCCTTTTCCTCTTATGAGTCTCTGTTAAAACTTGTAAGGGTAACATTTTATATGGTTTGTAGTTGTTCTTTTTCAAAGAACGTTGGATTTTGGAAAAAACTTTTAGGTACCTAATTGATCGGCTACATTTTTTATTTAGTTTCAAGCTTTTATTTAGTTTCATTTGTTAGTTCGTTCGTTCGTTCGTTCGTTAGTTACGGTCAAATCTTGCAAGTGAATTTTGACCGACTTCTAGTCGTCCGATTAATTTGAAATTTTCCAGGTGTTCATAATTCCGGTGACAATGCATTATGGAATTTTTGTTAGAGAAAAAAACAAAATGGCGGCTTCAAGATGGCGAACGAGATTTGTATTATGGGATTGTCAAAATTGATGTGTAGGAGTTCTTGGGGTCGAAGATTATGAATTTTTTGTCAAAATTCATGAATTCGAAATGGTGGCTCCAAGTTGGCGGTCGAGTTTTGTGATTATGGTCCGATTCGATTCAAAATTGGTATGCGAGGGTTTTCGGAGATGGAAATTATGATTTTTCTGTCAAAATTCATAAATTCAAGATGACGATCCCAAAATGGAGGATGTGTTTCGTGATTATGGTCCGATTCGATTCAAAATTGATATGCGGCGGTTTTCGCGGTCGGATATTTTGAATTTATTGTCAAAATTTATAAATTCAAGATGGCGGCCCCAAGGTGGAGGACGAGTTTTCTGATTATGATCATATGTTATACAAAATTGGTATGCGGGGTTTTCGGAGATTATGAATTTTTTGTCAAAATTTATAAATTCAAGATGGCGTCCAAGGATGGCGAACGAGTTTTGTGAATATGGTCAGATTATATTCAAAATTGGTGTGTGGAAGTTTTTGGGGTCGGAGATATTGATTTATTTCAGCTCAAAACTTACAGAGAAGAGACCTTGAAATAACGATGCTCTATTAGAAATGAACAGATTAAGGCTAACTAACTAAAAATCAAAAAATAAAGTAACTAATAAAAAATATTTTTAAAGACAAGCTTTTATTCGTGTACTAAAACGTATAAAATAAGTTTAAGACATCGCTGACAATAATTTAATTATTTTGTTGTTGAATTATTTGGTTTCAAAAAGTTTGTCGCGCGAATTGTAATAAAATTAATACTTCGACAAGTTGTTACTTACCAACCAATCATTGTCCAATGCAATTAATTGGTATCTACTT
The DNA here is from genome assembly GCA_018342105.1 of Gonioctena quinquepunctata. Lineage (NCBI taxonomy): Eukaryota > Metazoa > Arthropoda > Insecta > Coleoptera > Chrysomelidae > Gonioctena > Gonioctena quinquepunctata. The sequence continues at coordinate 31,138 of JAFIRS010002204.1, read as the reverse complement.
TTATGAACACTTCGCCCGACAAGCTTTTTGAAACCAAATAAATAAATCATTCTCAGCGATTATACTCGAAGACCTCAATCTGCTCCCCATCAAGGAGCATATTAAAGAACGCAACCGGAAGGTATTCGATTATGCGGAGTCGCATGAGAACCCTCTCATAAGGGAAGCCACTGATTATGCTATAGATGACCCCACCCGTTATAAGCGTCCCAGGCACTCACTTGAGTAATGGGCTACCTACTTCTACAGGCCAAGTTTAATGCTTGTAACTCTTTCGCATCAAAACATTCATTTTGAATTCGAACCACATCTCGGTCACTTTTTTGGAGAAAAACTGCCAAGACGTCAATTTACCAAATTGACGTTTTCCAAAATTCAAACCAATCGTGAATAGGCGTGTGCCCACTTATTCCCGTTGGAAGAGTAAGAGCCTATTAGGCTACACTTGACAATTAATGCGAAAAAAGATCCAAAGAAAGATTCTCAGCGATGACTTTTCTAAAAAATAATACAATGTTTCAAGAAAGTCTATTTGCGAATTAATATGGTTAGGCTTACCTTCGAAATGAAGCAGTATACAAGCGTATATTCAAGGGGGGGGGGGTAATGGGGGAAATAACCCCACCTCCCCCCCCCCAAGAAACTGCAAAATGTTTAAATTAATGGAATGGCCACCACTACTCAAATCTAAAACGTCGTGGCCGCTATTGCCGCTAGGCATGTTCTCATTAGTCTAGTCGAAAAGTGAGTTTCCTGTAAAAAATCGTTCCAAATCTACTGATTTTGGTCTAAGCCTTAAAAGTGAACTTTACCTTTGAATTTGCAATTTAAAATTTGTCTGAGTATGATGTATTTTTCGAATTTCGAACTCACTTTCAACTGGAATAGGGGTCCCCAGGGGTCAGTCCTGGGTCCCATATTATTTATCATTTATGTAAATGAATTACCCCTAGCACTCTATGATGCATTGGGTTAATGCCTCAACGAATATTGGATTACTCCAATGATAATAGTCCATAGTTTTACAAGATTACTTTGCAAATGTTTGTAGCGAAATGGATTAATATTAACTACATCATTCAGGATGACCATCTGTAGACCGATTTAGGGGTTCAGCCCGAATGATGCGGTAAATATTTATCCATTTTGCAACAAATATTTGCAAAGTAACCTTGTAGGACTTTGTACGATAATCCTTTGGATGTAATCCAATATTAGTCGAGATATCAGCCAGGAAAGTAGTTGTTTTCTGATGGATATTCGACACAATAGAGCAGTATTGAGGAATGAAATATTTTTCATTTTCTATGGAAGTGGCTCATTATTATGTGTTGCAAATTTCTTTTATGTTTAGGTACTATACCTACATGAAGTCTCATTCAGATCACTGAAATAATCAAACAAATAGGTTAACAACCATCTCATCGTCTGTAGGAAAATTTCATTCACAATGAATACATATAAAGTCTTGCTCATAACTACTTACAACTCACTTGCATATATTCATTTTCAATGAATAATAATTGCAGTCTTAAGTACTTCTGACTTATCCTGTAATGTGCTAAGATCCTTCTTTGGGTTTGTACAATCACTATAAAAAAGTTAAATTCAAATTTGTTGGATAATTTAAAAAAAAAAACTTTTTTTTCAACAAGGTGACAGACTCGTCAAAAAAAAAATTTCAAATATTTTTTTCTATTATTTCTAAAGCATTTTTTTCCAGAATGCTCTAGTACTCAATTCTATTCAATTCATCAAGAAATTCCAGAACTCTGCCCAATTCAACCTTTTTCGAAAATCTCATCGTTTCCGAGATCCGTATACATAAAATCAAATTAGAATAATGTTAGGCACTTATTTATTCTCCACACCATGCTATGTTGTCACTTCTTTGGTTTTAACTTTCAATGGAATATATTAATAATTTTTCGTCTCTCTAATGTTCATTTCTGCTTGTCTTTATTGAGTATGAGTAAAAATCTTAAAGAACCCTGCACTTTTTATATATAAAGTGGCGACCGGTCTAATTTTCTGAAACTTTGGTATGTTGTTGTACTCGACCTAGTAACCAAAAGTGTCAATAGGCGCAACTCAATCCTATGATTAGTTTCCTAGATACGAGTTGTTAAAATTGCAAATTGCCCAGTTTTCCGGAATTTTTTTTCTTTAACTTAATTTCTGTTGCATACACACGTTTACTACATGTTTTAGTAATACATTAGTAAATACGTACAATTGAAAATAATTATATGTGCAGGGTGATTCACAAATGTATGACGGTAGTTTTATGCAAAATCTCACTTTCTCTACTGTGACGTCAGGGAAGCATATTTTTGAAAGGTTCTCCTCCTTATAGTATTTTGACGTATTTTGACTTGTAAGTCGGAATTCCGACTTGTATGTCGGAATTCCGACTTGTATGTCGGAATTCCGGCTTGTATCTCGGAATTCCGACTTGTAAGTCGGAATTCTGACTTGTATTCTGAGAAATGGTTGACGTCACACCAATTCACATAAAGCATACCAGCAGCAGTCACTTTCATGCATTTCTCCAAAATCCAGTCAAAACATTTCATTAGATTCAATGCTCCGAAAGAACATAATTTAAAATTGAAAATGTTCCTAAAGCTCGAGTATTCAAATATATTTCAAAAAAATGATCAAACAATCAAGTATGAGTTGGGGTCTCACACACTGAATGTTCCTGCAAAGATCAATTTGTATAAATTCGAGAGTTTCGAACCAAGAAGGGTGTCACCTTCAGATATTTTTTATTATGAAATAAAGTGATAAAGACAAAAATAGATATAATTTGAATGAATTTGATGGTTTCGAACCAAGAAGGTGCACCTTAGAATTTTATAGAAATAAGTATAAAACAAAAATAGTATAATTTGATGAATTGAGGTTTCGAACAAAAAAGAGTGCTACCTTCAGACATTTTGAATACGAATTAGGTAAGTGAGTAAATAAAATAAAAAAAAGTCTGCTATTACTTCATTGGAGGGAGCATTCCATAGAAAATACTTGACAGACGTCAAATTCCGACTTGTATGTAAGTCGGATTTCCGACTTGTATTTCCGGAATTTTTTTTCTTTAACTTAATTTCTGTTGCATACACACGTTTACTACATGTTTTAGTAATACATTAGTAAATACGTACAATTGAAAATAATTATATTTGCAGGGTGATTCACAAATGTACGACGGTAGTTTTTTGCAAAATCTCATTTTCTCTACTGTGACGTCAAGGAAGCATATTTTTGGAAGGTTCTCCTCCATATAGTATTTTGACGAGAAAATATCGCACAGTACACATTTCTACGAAGGCGTAGAAGTGCCACACTTTTTTTTATTTTACAATTACGACTTGTATCTCGGAATTCCGACTTGTAAGTCGGAATTCCGACTTGTATGTCGGAATTCCGACTTGTAAGTCGGAATTCCGACTTGTATCTCGGAATTCCGACTTACAAGTCGGAATATATATATATATATATATATATATATATATATATATATATAGCAGCTATCGTCCACCCATTTTGATACATCCTGTATATATATATATATATATATATAGCAGCTATCGTCCACCCATGTTGATACATCCTATATATATATATATATATATATATATATATATATATATATATTTATATATATATAAGGATGTATCACGTGGTGACGATACTCTATATATATATATATATATATACAGGATGTATCAACTGGGTGGACGATACTCTTCCCTATTTGAGATAAGAAAAAATAACCAAATAAAAGTTGTAGAAAGCAATAAAAGCTATGTTTCAAAAATAACTTCCGACATACAGGGTGTTCGATAAATGTGTGACTCATCCAAAGTTGTGTTTTTTTAAATAAAATATCCTATACATTTTCACTCGATTGAATGCCTTTGGAAGAGTGGTATGGGTAGTTATCTTGCAATTTTTGTTACAAAATGGATTCATTCGACACCAAATATATAAAAATCAATGATTTGTAATAAGAGAATTTTTCCACACAATATTCTTGAAAATAGTGTATTTTCATTTCCTATTCATAATTTTGCCGAATAGCGCTTTTCCCATACAGTGGTAACCAAACTCCGGATCACTTTTTTCTCAGTTTTTTCAAATGGAGCAGCCTATAAATAAGGCTATACCAGAATACCACTATGTGTTTGCAGAAAATGTAGTGTTTGCCTACTTAATTTCCATCGCAAATGGAAAAAAATGAAAAAGTCATAACAGCAATAACACTTTTTTTACTCAATGCTGGACAAAAGAGGTAACAAAATAAACTCAAATAATTTAAAAAAGCGTAAATTAACAGGAGATGTTCGAACAATCTCCCATTTTGAGCTATCTTCGGACATCAATTGAAGTTGATCTTGTAATAGAGCGAAAAACTTCTCTAATTCTATTCTTTATATCTTCTGGTGTCGATGGTTTCTCGCGTTAGACCTTTCCTTTATCATATCCCCAGAGATAGAAATCTAGGGGCGTGAGGTCTGGGGACCTTGCTGGTCACTGAATGGGTCTGTTTTTTTGGTATGCATTTATTTCTGCGCCATCTGTTAAAAAATCTTTTTACCCGATTTTGATTGTGGGGAGGCGCGCTATCATGGTAATATAACCTCTGTCTGGTGTCAATCGGTACATTCCCCAACAAATTTGGTAAATCATTTCGGAGAAAATATCTGTAAATTTCTCCATTCAGTGGCCCATCAAAGAAATATAGTCCTCTAACCTGATCTCCAATCACGCCCCGACATTTATCGACCATCTATTTTGGTTATCAACGCCTCTGACCCAATAAGGATTCTCTGTCGAGTAGTACTGACAAATTGTGGCTATTTACCATCCCATTATTTTTAAATGTATTTCAGAAAATTTGGTTCTTTGCATCTGAAATTCGATATTTTCGTAATAGCGAACTCTTGTATCATAATCTTCTTCTTGATGTAATTCAATTCGGTATGGATGAAGATTTCTTTATCAATATTCTGTTCACGGAAGTATGACTCACATTTAGCTTTTTTGCAATGTTCCTCGTACTAACATGAGGATTCTCAACGGTTAAAAGCACCACCGCTAATTCAATTTCTTCTTTTGGTGCAATTTTATTTTCTTCTTGCCTTTTCTTGCGCTCGACACTGCCAGTTTCCTCATATCTTTCTTTAATCCGAAAACTCTCTGTCTCTAGACCTCGAATCAGGATATCGAACTGCATTAATTCTACTGGCTAATATACAATTTCTGTCATGTTTATGTATGTATATATATATATATATATATATATATATATATATAAAATATATATATATATATATATATATATATATATATATATATATATATAAATATATATATATATATATATATATATATATATATCTTAATATCTTAACATATATAAATCCAGTGACCTGATGTTTGTTCCCAGTGAACTCTTCACCAAGTCAACCGATTTCGATGAAAATTGGCATGTATGTGTAATTTTCCCAACTTGAGAGATAGGCTATTTTTCATCCCCCTAAATGTTTAAGAGTGGTCCACCCCTTAATTTTTTTTTCTATTTTTTTGGTAATTTTTTTTTAATTTTTTTATGATACAGCATTCAAAAATACATACAACCCTAAATTTTCACCCTTCTACGATCAACCCCTATTTTTCCATCCCGATTTTTATGTTATTTTTATTTTATCCACAGATCCGCAATAGGGTTGCAAGATGGCAATCGAATATAATAATTGTAGTACGATAAATTGAGAACGGGATAAAGAAAAAACGGGATAACGGGAAGAACGGGATAACGAAAAAACGGGATGACAGAAAAGGGAATAACGGGAAAACGGAATAACGGGATAAAGAAAAAACGGGATAACAGGAAAACGGGATAACGGGACAACAGGAAGCGGAAGGAGTCAAAAGCATAGTCTAGATGGAATAACATAAAGGAAAACATAGAAAAAAAGAAATTCTACGCGGACGAGAGTTTTCGGGAAAAACATTTTAGGAAACATAGAAATTCGAACAGGAAACGTCTGTCGGGTTTAAGTTTATAACAAAAACCTTAGCCACAGCAACGCGTGGCCGGGTCTGCTAGTATATATATATATATATATATATATATATATATATATATATATATGTGAACAGCATCAGATTATTGATAGTGACATCTATAATCTGTGCGGTGAAGCTTAAACCTAATATCGTGGAATTTTAATATCACGAAATTTCGTGCATATTAACAGGTCACCAACAAATGTGTTAGATAGGCCTACCTACGATACCAATAGTCGTACTCCTCATGCGTTTAACGCAAACAATATATATATATATATATATATATATATATGTGTGTGTGTGTGTGTTCGGATAGGTTTCCGAAGTCATGATTATTATGAATATTGAAAGTTAGGGTTGAAACTCGTCTAGAAATTTAGTAATTTCGGCTCCCATTTTGGAACCATTTTCAGGAAAATGGAAAAAAATATATTTAAAATATGTTATTGATAAGAGCAAAAGAGGGAAGCGATTTCCAACCGAGGTCTCAATCTGCCTACTAGGTTGTAGTCACTAAGGTGGGGTTCAGGATTTTGTAACTCGACACTGGGGTATCAATCTACCTACCTACTCCACAGGTTTTGCCACAAGCTTCCTTCGAGAAAACTGAGGATCAGAGGATGGATGTGGAGTATTTAACCTAGGTGAAGTCAGTGGAGCGGAACTTTGGGCACGGCTTGGTTTGGCAGTAAGCCGGGAAAGTAGATGTTTCCAAGTATTGGGTAGTCTGCGTCCATCATCGCGTTTGTTGAGGCAGTTCGGACGCTTCCCGATCTCAAAGGCTTCACGAATGACCCTCGCTTGCAGAGCTCTCTCAGTGGCAATGGTCCTGGTGTGGTCGACATCCATTCTGTGGCCTGTCTCTTCATAGTGCTTGGAGATTGCCGATGAAGGGTCTAAGTGAAGGACAGCAAGTTGATGTTAACTCGACTGGTGACTCGCCTGTTAGTTTGTCCTATATATATTCTAGGGCATTCGACATACAAGTCGGAATTCCGACATACAAGTCGGAATTCCGACTTACAAGTCGGAATTCCGAGATACAAGTCGGAATTCCGACTTACAAGTCGGAATTGTAAAATAAAAAACAGTATGGCACTTCTACGCCTTCGTAGAAACCACTGGTAAATTGAGACAGAACAAAAAAAATCCTGCGACATTACATGACAATGGACTTTGTAAGACCTCCATGTTCGTTTATTAATATTTAGTTAGGTATACATTTCTAGAAATACAGAACAAGAATTTTTAAAATTATAATCGTAGAATCGCCGGAACGCTGATTAATAATTCAGGATAATCTAAACTGAACGCGCTGATACCGCCATCTATCGAAGTCTTTTATAAAATCATAGAATATAGTTACTGTTACGTCACGTGGCAATAGACTCTGAACGGCAGCCATATTCATTGAATAACTAATGATTAACTAGTAAATAATTTCAATTTTCAACTTGAAGGCTACAGGAATGATTGAAAAATTACCCAAATGCGAAAATATTTTATTAGCATTAGAAAAAACACCAATGTCTAGGTGTATTATTAATCGGGCTTCAAGATCATCTATTTTGAACGGACTGACACCGCCATCTCCAGAAATCTTTCGTAAAATGAGAGAATACAGTTTACTACATGCAATGGACGGCAGCCAATATTCATTGAGTAACTAATAAACTAGTTAATGATTAACTAGTAAATAATTCAATTCAACTTGATAGCAAAGAAATATGACTGAAAAATTGGACAAATGCAAAAATATTTGTGAAAACACCAACATCTAACTGTATTGATCGGGCTTCAGAATCATCTATATTGAAGCATTGTCTAAAGATATCTTTAGACAATGATTGAAGGGACTGCCACTGCCATCTACCGAAATCTTCCATAATACGAGAGAATGAAGTTTTCTACATCACGTGGCAATATTCTGATTCTGAATCATTGTCTAAAGACAATGTCTGAATGATGTGTCATTTCATATTTAGTAAATAATTTCATTTCAACTCTGAAAACCTGAGTCTTTCGGGAATATCACCAAAAAATCATCAGAATGCGAAAAAAAATTGCAAAAAGATTCAGGTCTAGCTGTATTGATCGGGCTGACACAGGGTTCCCACTCCCAGGCGCGATCCCACTACTGCACGACGCGGAGACTTTTGGCTGCTGGGTTTCCCCCCTGGCCCGATTCGCCTCTCCTTAGCCGACCTGGTTGTCCCAGACTCCTCCAGGACACCCATATCGACGCCATGCTTAGTGTGGACGCCCGGTCGACGTGAGAAACCTTGCACCAGGCCTCCCGATCTCAAACCATCCGCTAAATCTGACCTCCAAGTAGCTTGGATTACAGGAGACGCCACGCTCCCAGTCGAGAGAAGAGAGACATTTGCTGCTTTATGCAGTACAATTTGGATGTGAATGTAGGTCAGATTTTTTTTGTGATAACTTATTGGTTTATTGGCGCGAAAAATAATACTTTTTTATTGCAAAAGCACTAAAAAATTATTTTCAGTTTTAAAAAAAAGTAAGTCTTGACGGTTTGTGGGTCGGAAAGGGATGTTGTGGGTAGGTAAATAAACTAATGATTTACTTTTTTTTTTCAATGGTAACAATTATTTAAAAGATATAGGTACCTATTACTATCTAATGAAATACAAATATACCTTTATTTTTAGGTGTGTTTATGAAAGAATTTGCAATTGATTTTTTCGAGGAAATTGGAGCAATATCAGCATTCGAAATTTATTTCCCAAAAACTGGAAAAATACTAATAGTGGATAATCCATACTGTGTGTTTTATTACACTGATTTTAATCAGATTTGTATACCTACCTAATCTGTTCTCACCCATTTAAGGATTAGAAAACCAAAAAAATAGATGAATTCATAATTTGAATGCTTAGGTACCTAATAGGTAGGTAATATTCAAGGTTTATTCATAAATCCAATCAATAGAGATATTGACCAACAAAAATTTTGAAACAGCTAAAATTCTGGATTGAGGAATAAAGTAGGAAGTAAACGTATATCGCAACAACTATCAGAAAAATTAAGTCAACCGTTTAACTCATTTCCACACCACCACCACCACAAATGTCCATTTAAATGAAACGGCAGCTCTGTCTTTGAACAACTTCTTGTATGTAAGATGCCGCTAAATAAATAAGGTAGCGTCATTGTCTAGTCCATTTTCTTAAATGATTCCGCTTACAATTCAACCCAAAAAAGATTTCAATTCCAATAAGCCAGAGTTTGGATCTCATTACTTTCTTGCAGTTTGTCCAGTATTTGTTGTGATCCTCATGGATATTGAATATTTTTATTCAAAAAGATGGTTCATATCGAAGTGGGCTTATGTCATGAGACATCTTACAAAGTGGCACATTTGCGACATTTGTCTTGTGTATTTTCGACAATACATTAGGCTTGTGGTTTTCAAAGTTATTTTCGTTGAGTTCATTAATATTTTGGTGAGATTTTTTTATTTGTTGTTTTTGTAGTTGTTACAAAATGGCGTTCACAATAGGATAAGTTGTTACGTATGTGAAAGACCGTTTCCACCTAGACAGTTGATTCGCTTAAACCAAGAAGAAAATATTGATGTTTTGCAAGTTGCTTCTTTCAGAAGGCACGCTGCTGGATTTCCTCCAATAGATATATGTAGGTGAAAATACAAGAATTTGCCTAAATTGTTCTAATGCTGTGAGAGATGAACTTAATCAAATACTAATTAATCCGAACTGTCTACGTTTTAATGTGCTTTCTCCAGCTCGAAGGCTTTCTTACATAATATGTAATGCCCAAGAAAACCTACATAGAATGTCTCTAGAATGTAGAGTTAATCTGTTTGTTGTTTCTGACATTTATTTACCTGACTTTTTTTTAAGAATATGTGATCATCATCTTGACAATAATGGTTTTGTGTTACCAGATTTAATACGTGGTTTACGTTTTGTTAACAAACCATATTTTGTACCAAACCTTCAACGATTTATATCTTGCTTAAGGATTCAAGCGAAAGCTAATTACAAAAATAATAATTGGGAAAGCACAGAAAGTGTTACCGAAGACAAATTCAAAACTTTATTGTCTATATCTAAAAATAACTTTGAGGAGTTATAGGTATACATAGAAAAATCGAATTTAAACGGTTTTCTTCACATAAAGGATTCAATATAAAATTGAACCAGAGAAAGGTAGATCTCAGGTGAAAAACAACTACTTTCCTGGCAAATACCACAGAACGTTGATGATATTCACCTGAAATCATGATCTTCCACAAAATATCAATGGACATTGAATCAACTGTTTCTTTCTGATAAAACTCGATTTGTAATTTAAGTCGTGTTCACCTAACAATCCGCATACCGGTTTCAGCTTCTTGGCCTCATCAGTACGATGTAGCAACCAGCCAAAGTCCAAGAACTCTGGCTGAAGTGAGACACAACGTACTGATGAGGGCCAAGAGCCGAAACCTATGCGATTCAGTGACGGCATCATTATAACATATCGTTTCGAGAACTATTCATTCAACCCGTGTATTTAGGAAGTATCTGATTTCAGTGAGATCTCAACGTTCTGGTTCAATTCTATCTCTTTTCAATTATTGAATCCTTTATGTGAAGAAAACCGTTTAAATTCGATTTTTTCTATTCATTCCACTTCACATGGCACTTATCTCTCATAGGTATACATGTTGTGATGTAGAGCAATATAACAATGCACGAAAAATCAATAAAAAGCATTTGCTTACATTTTTAATAAAATTGAGACATGGGAATAACTGATAAATTTTTAAAGATTCTTCCCAACTATCCTTCCAGACAAGCTGTGAGCCTAACAATTTCAAATGTTCGGTTATCACTTCTCAGGCGGTTTGTACCGAATAATATTGGTTTTAATGCCATTACAAGAGAAAATTTTATAGCTAGGCATGTATCTCCATATATCAATCAGTTGTACAATCCTACTCCCAATCTACCAAAGACAATAGTGTACATAGATTGTACTCACAATAAAATAGATAAAAGTAGTAACTTTAGAATATTACGTGAATCTTACTGTTTCTACAAAAAAGAGCATCTCGTGAAACCAGAAATAATAGTAGCTCCCGATGGTTACATATTAGAAGTACGTGGACCATATTTTTCGGATGCATCAAATAACGATGTAGCAATTTTGAACCATGCTGTAGAACATGATTTAAATGGAATAAGGAACTGGTTTCAACACGGCGACATCGTGATAGTCGATAGAGGCTATAGAGATTCTAAAGACACATTTGAAAATCTTGGTATTCAATATTATATGCCAAGTTTCCTTCCACCGCACCAAAAACAATTTACTGCTCTTGAGGCTAACCAAAACAGAATAATTACGACTACTAGATGGGTAGTAGAATCAAGAAATGGTCACTTCAAGACGATTTTTTTTTCCAGGAAAATATCCACGTTGTATGCAGCTCATTTAAAAGAATGTTATCTTATTGCTGGTACTTTAATAAACAAGTATCATCCCTTGATAGAAATAAGTGGAACACCTGAAACTCGAGTATTTAACAAAATTAACGGGTCCCTACCATATTTATTTAGCGGCATCTTACATACAAGATACTGTTCAAAGACAAAACCGCAATTTGATTCAAATCGACAAATTAAATTAGGAACCTTATTGGTTGAGATTTAGAATTTACTCCAGGTTTGTGAATGCTGCCAAACATACGCTTTGGGTTGTATATAACAACAACGTGAATGAGAATCGCGAGGATCCAATAACAGGATACTACTGTACCTGTAAATCAGGAGCTAGGACAATGGGTACATACGCTCATGTTGCTAGTGTTGTATGGTTTTTAGGATATGCTAGATATCAGCAAAATATAAAATTTCCTCCAACCAAACTTTTAAATTGTATTGACTATTCAGGGGAAAGTGATCTGCCAGAAGAGGTGCACATTGGTCCTAAGGTGATTTAAAATATTAGTTACTAATCCTAACTGACTACTTCTGTTTCAAGACATCTCTTTTTTGTTTGTAGAATCACTCGTCACCCATTTTATTTGCACATCTTTTAAATAACAACTCTACCTAAGCTGTATCAGATCTGCTCTGCCTTTTCACGTCACTTGTTCATTGTTGTTTCTAACTCCCTTATCAATCTGGTGACTGTACTCATCAGTCTCCACATTTTCATATCTGCTATGAGCATTGTATGTATCTGATGGTCAGTTCAATTTATATGCTCGCTACTATGTTCCCTATCCTATAGAACCTTCTATTCAATTTAACACGCACTTCTAACAAAAAAAATGTTTGTCTTAATTACGTGGAATAGGCCTATTGGGGAAACCACTATAAAAAAAGCGTTGAAACCTCTACCTCTGTGGTGGTGTGGAAATGAGTTTAACGGTTCAGTTAATTTTTCTGGTAGTTTTTGCAATATACCTTTGTACCATTGGTATAATTCTTGCCTGCGTGGAAGATCCCAAATCAACATAGTTTTCTGCTAAAAATAGTGCATTTATTTAGTCATTAGCGAGGTAATAGCTATTATAAGTTTTATAATTATATAACTCGCTCTAGACGTATATTGTGAAGTTACGAAGGCGTAGAAGTGCCACACTTTTTTTTATTTTACAATTCCGACTTGTAAGTCGGAATTCCGACTTGTATCTCGGAATTCCGACTTGTATCTCGGAATTCTGACTTGTAAGTCGGAATTCCGACTTATAAGTGAGATTATTATAACATACAAGTCGGAATTGTAAAATAAAAAAAAATGTGGCACTTCTACGCCTTTGTAGGTTTCGATAGATGCACTAGTAGTTGGAAAATCTTTTAGGTTGTGTATGATCTCTGAATAAAAAATATTGCTGCATCAATTTGTTTTCATGCCAGTAATAGATTCGATTTGGCATTATTTTGTCCGAACATGGTTAAGTTAAGGATAAATGTGATATGAACTATTGATCATTAAACAACCATTATTATTAAAATGGTTGTTTAATAATCAATAGTTCATATCACATTTCATCAGGTGAGAGTATGGAAAAGATAAAATTACTCTCCCATTTCTTTGGGAATCTGAAAAAATAGCGATAACTCATTGTGGGAGATTATACATATATACATATAACTGTCAAAAAAGTAAGAATGAGTACCTAGGTATTCCCCCACAAAAATTAAGCTTCAAGATATTAGTAATTTTCTTGAACAGGTATTTGGATTTTAGTAAGGGAATTTGGTAAGAAATATGTATTTGATGAGGTTGTATACAGGCAACCTAAAGCGAACATCTCTCTCTCTCTCTCTCTCTATCGCCACACTTGAAGATGTAGTTGCGAATTTGCTGACGAACCGTGATTCCTTGAGCTTGACTGGTGATATGAATATCAATTTACTCTCGAATAATAGTGCAACAGAGCTCTTCTCAAACTTCATTCAAAGAGTTCATTAGTCCCAACTCATTGAAGAGCCTACAAGAATAACGCCTTTTAGTCAGACGTCAGGGAGAGATGATATGCGGTACGTAAATGTCCTTGGTATCTCAGATCACCTCGCAATCACCTGCATAATCCAATCATTGAAGATAACACCTGAATACAAGACAGTTTCTTATAGAGATTTCAGATACTTCAACCAAGATTTTATTGTCGATCTTCAAGCTACCAATTGGGATGAAATCTTCAAACCATGAGACAACCAATGAAATGATTGAGTTTCTTGATTCAAGTATCTTGAATCTTTTCAATATTCATGCTCCAACGAGGTGTTTAAGAACTACCACACCACCCGCACCTTGGCTCACTTTTAATATCAAAGAAATGATTAAACTACGTAATAAAGCTCTCAGAGAATTCAAAATTACGAAATCTCACATAGATGTCTGAGCTATAAAGACCTCCGTAATTATACTACTGAAAAAAAGCCTTCTTGGAATTTATTTTGTGAAATCAAAATCAGAGAATGATATGGAATACACTGGACATACTGATAAATAAACATCTCCCTAAATCGGACCACCATGTGAGTCTACTTGAAAAATATAATCAAATACCCGTTGAACCGCTCTTAAAATTTTCCAGAATAACACCCACTCAAACTCAACAATATCTTGACCGGATAAAACGTAACTGCGTCGGATCTGACAGCATTTTACTCATTATGCTACAGCGAGTAGATTTTTATTAATCATATTACCCATATTTTCAATTCTGTATTAGAAATTAACTTTTTTCCGCACGAATGGAAACAAGCAATTGTACTTCCTTTACGAAAATATGGAAATCCAACGAACTATCCCACTTGAGACCTATAAGCAAATTACCCGTCCTATCTAAAGCATTCGAATTGATTTTGAAAGACCAGATTGACGCATTTGTTTATGGAAATAACATAATAACCAATCTGGTTTTCGCGCATCTCATAGCACTATTACCTATTTTCAAGGCAACAGATAGCAATGATCTAACATTCATGGTACTCTTGGAATACAGTAAAGTATTCGATTTACTGGACCACAACACATGTGCAAAGCTGACTCACTTTGGATTCAGCAATGAAGCTTTTAATTTATTGAGGAACTATTTGAAAGCCCGAACACAAATCGTTGGTCTGTATGGAAAATACTCGAGCGGTTTACATGTTAATTATGGAATGCCACAGGGCTCCATTCTTGGACCCCTTCTGTTTTCGTTATACAGTATCGGAAAGTATTTATCTTGGATATGGTGGTTTCATGAGAGCGTAAAGAATAGCTTGCTATATGTTGAAAGAGCATTACAATTTCTCCTTGACTCGCTCGAGCAAGGGATATCGACGTCACGACACAGAGATAGGAGAGTCAGTGCGGTTAGCTCAGGACGTCAGTATCATACCAGCAGCAGTCGGGAGAATGTGTGCGCTGCAATGAGAAGAATTTTTGACGATAATTTCACATCAGATAATTTGAACAAATTAAACTGAATCATTGATTCAATTTAATCTGTCGGACGACAGGTAGATCAGAATATCTTTGGTGCCGTGGTGGCCGCGAAAACAAAAGAAAATTCTTAAACATAAACAAAAGCAAACGATATTTCTGTAAGAATAAAAACAAAAAACTTATTTCTAACAGAAAAACAATTATTTCTTGAATGTAGAGAAAAAAATTATTACAAGAAAAGACAAACCAAATTAAATATTTTGTGTACGGAATTATTTTATTAAATGTTCGAACAAACCACCATTTTGGGCCAAACAATAGCCGAATCTATTGTATAATACTGTTCTGGTAGCCGCAAGGGTAACTGGTGTTACCTGAGCACACAACTGAATAATTTTTGCCCTCAGTTCATCTAAATTGGTGGCACGTTCGAACTCATGCCGATATACCTACGATTTTAGCATGCCCCAGAAATAAAAATCGAGAGGTGCTACATCTGGTGATCGAAGTGGCCAGTTGATTGTACCCCGCGTACAAATGTACCTATCGGGAAATAATTGATTCAAAAATGTAACCACCGTGCCTGCATTGTTGAAACCACACGTCGTTGAAGTCATTCGGAAGAGCGCGAACTGCAGGAATAATTTGATTTTGCAAAAGTTGCAAATATTTTGCTGCATTTAAATTCCCTTCAATAAAAAATGGACCTATGACGTGATCGCCTAAAAGTCCCGTCCACACATTTAATTTTTTTGGGAACTGTGTCCTCACAGCAATACTCAAATGTTTATTTTTACGAGACCAATAACGTACTACGGATGGGTTGTATTTTCGATGAATTGAGAAGGACGATTAATCGGTGAATAACACCTTTTTTAGAAAGTCATCATTTACCCGAAATGCCCTATTGCATTTTTCGACCATCGTTTCGCAAAACTACATACGTCTGAAATGGTCTCCATTCCTGGAGACCATGCCAAAGTTCTTGTCTGGTCTTGACTTTGAAACAATGATAACCGTTTCTCTTCAAAATATTCCTTACAGTTCTTTCATTCAAATTCACTTCGTCGGCGATCTGTCTACTCGAACAAGGTGTCGTTTCTGCCAATGCACACACTTGTGTTTCTCTTATTTCCCGTTCCTCGGGTATTTGTCTAGGATGCGGTGGTGGATTTGTAGGACAACATTTTTTGCAATGTGCTGCACACACCCAAAATTCTGAAATTTATTAATAATTGAAAGGACAGTCGCTTCCGTAGGTACAGGTCTATCTGCAAAAGACACTATGAATAGTTGTCTAGTATCTTGTACAGAATTACCCCCAAAGTACTCTCTCTGCGGTTGTGTAAATAGGCGGCATGTTTCAAAAGGTAATGAGGTCTTTCATTTTCGCAACCACGGCTCGGCAAAAATGAGTCGAGTGGCTGTGCGCTGTGTCGCATTGCCACGTGGTCAGTTAATGTGTCGGGTGGGGTTACAGGAGGGGCGCACAGCAGTGCGTCTCTCTTGTTTATGTGGTATTATCATATCATGGCGTTCCTTGTTGCTCGTGTAGATTTATGTCTATACCCCAGATAAATTGTTTCCGATACTGTATACATACATATATATATATATATATATATATATATATATATATATATATATATATATATATATATATATATATATTGTCACAACCCCTTCTTTGGGCTTTACAAATCAGGGTAGTGGTAACCAATCACCACTTTCCCTATTAGGGGTTTCACTCTAAATTATGGTTCCTAGATTCATTAAAACAGTTCATGAGATATGGTGGTGAGAATTAAAACAGTTGGATGAACTTAACACATCTATTCAACAATAAATACTTACAAGATTAAAAACATCATTCTGTGGAGCTGTCACACCTTGGAGGGACCCAGCTAGCACTGCAAGTATTTTATTTTCATTTAAACCATTTCCCTCAAATCGAAGGTAATAAAATCCTTCTTCAGCGTATTCCAATTCCCCTCGCACGATGCAATATTTGCCATTATGCTGAAACAGCAGTCTCAGCAATTAATGACAATATCACTCGATACGATGTTAATTAGATACTTCCTGATATGCCTGGGAGAGAGAAATAAATTAGTTTAAAAATTTAATTTAAATTTTTCCCAATTAAAAGTTAATATGAATTTAATTGATATTTCCCCCAATATGTGACAATATATATACAGTGTGTTCATAAATTGTGGAAACGCTCCATTATCTTACGAGTTAATCATTTTTGCAGGTAAAGCTCTGGCAGGTCGATTTTGTATTTTAGTTTCCCCCCTTTTTTTCAAAAAATTGATTTTTTCCCCCAGCACCTTACAAGATATGACGTCATCGATATTTTTGTTTAAATTGAAAGGGTATATTATATCATAAGTAAGTAGTAAAAATAAACAAAAAACAAATTTACAACAAATGCTCAAACTGAGATCCTTGGGTTAGTTGACAATATCCAAGATGTCTGATGAATTCGTGGGTTATGTTTGACATATCTGGTGTAATACGTTGAATTTCAGTTCGAATTCATTCTTTAAGGTTTTCCAAATTGGTAGGTCGATTTATGTACACTTTACTTTTTAAGTAACACCAGAGAGAAAAGTCCATGGGAGTTAAATCTGGGGACCTACCAGGCCATTCAATCTGACCTCGTCGTCCAATCCATCAATTGGGAAAGTTTTCATTGAGAAAATCTCTAACCACTCGAGCATAATGTGGATCTGCTCCATCCTGATGGAACCAAATAGTAGAAACTATTTGACCAGGTCGATTAATGTCTGGAAATGATACAGTTAAATATGGAACTACATAAGTTCGTAACTTTTCCAAATAATTTTGACCCGTCACAGAGTACCGTCAACAAAATATGGTCCTATGGTATTCCTAAGAATCCCAGCCCACACAGTTACTGTTTGGGGATGTTTTGTATAAGCTTCCATCGTCCAATTAGGATTTTTGGGATTTCTGTTGCTCAATAACTACAATTTTGTGTATCCATGGTACCGTTTAAACAAAAAGTTGATTTATCGGAAAATAAGACATTCAATTCACAGCCATTATTTTGATTACACACTTCTTTCGCATAATTTCACAAATCTCCATGCGTCTATCGAAGTTGTCTTCATTAAGTTCATGTATAAGTTTAACTTTATATGGATGTAATTTGGCTTTTCTTAAATTTCTGCACAGACCACACAGATTTCATTGTTGTCAGATAAAGTTGTAATTGAACAATGAGATTTTCTTCAATTCCAAGTAATACATTCAATTGTCTTCGGCAACGGTAGGCCTGCCACTCTTAGACTTATCCCTAACATTGCCAATCTCATTAAATTATGTAATATTTTGCTTACCGTCGATTTGCTCATTGGTTCTCGATCAGGATATTTTTCATTAAAGATGTCGCATACTTCTGCCATACTTCTTTTACGATCGCCGTAACCTAAGATCATCAAAACTTCTATTCCCTGTTTTTCTGACAGCATCATCGTAATTTCACATAATTTTTTTAGGGTAATATTTTTCAGAAAGGTTTATTGAAGATTATAAATCGATATGCTACACAATAAATCAATTTAATACTGACATATGCAATGGTAACTAAGAACTTATTGTCTGGTTGCTAAGGGCTTTCAGATGTTTTCATAGCCTACTCAATTGGCAATTAGGACTAACTACTGGGTAATTTCCCAGGTTTTCATGCAAAATAAATAATGAAAAAAATGTTAAGAAATATCTGGTTTCCTTTATACTCAGTATACTGTAACTAAAGTGTTATATGACGTATGTGGTATGGTTGAACTCAGAAAAATAGGGCTTCAAATTTTGATATAAAAAAGAAATATCGATGACGTCATATTTGGTAGGGTGGTGGAGGATAAAATCTTTTTTTTTAAAGGTGGTAAATTAAAATACAAAATCGACCTGTCTGAGCTTTACCTCCAAAAATGAAACTCCTAAGATAATAGAGCGTTTTCACACTTTATGAACGCACTGTAAATATTCATTTATAACAATATATAGAACACCAAACAGTATTACATTGAAAATTACATTATTACATTACATTATTATGTTACATTATGTTCTATATCCAATGAGCTGCACGATATAATATAAAAAACTGTGGGTGCAGTAATTCCTAACTTAACAATATTATCTATATCTAGAGGTTTGTTGAAAATGATGACGTACTTTGAGAGATATTCTCCAGTATGTACAAAAATATCTCAAGCATTATATATATATAAATTGCGCTTATCTTAGGTTAAGTATAAATTAGAAAAATTCTTACACTAAGTCTAAATCTAAATTAGAAGGAAATTAAAGCAATATGTAGTAGATATCAAATATAGAAAATAATAGAAATTAAATTCACCGAAAATTAAACGTAAACCCGTTTTCTTTAATCCACATATCAATCTTGAGCTTATTTCTTTTGTATGTTTTTGTTTTCAATTGCAGGGGCAAGACATTAAAATCCTTTGGACCAGTAAAATGTACGTGCTTTTGCATGGCTAAATGCTTGACAGAGGGAAGTAGAACATTTTGTTGAGATGCGGCGGCTACCAAAATGGGGAACACTTTTTTGGTGGCTGCAACGTTCCTGTATCTCAGATAGCCACATTCCAACCACGTTGTGGTCACCTGGCAAAAATGTGGATATGTAGTGGCCGACACTAGACACATTAAACAAATGACTGCGTTTATGTTAATAATATGTAGCCCGATCTCTGTTCAGCAACATATTTTTGTGATAAATGTTCCTCATTCTTCCATTTTGCCTATTTCATTTCTAACACTCGATCAAATATAAAAATATATAACGTATAAACATACAAATGCGTAAGTAAGTCTATTAAATTTGGATACATCTGATCGGGATAAAATTAAAACGATTGAAAGTTTTATGTGAAATATGGGTGTTGTAGCTCGATTGTGAGCAGGCCCCATCTGAATACACTTCATTATAGAAAAACATTATAATTTTGGAAATAACTCGCCTCTAAAATTATGTACTTAAATCCCTCAAACATTGTTTAATCAATCTTGGTTAGTTGAAACAAATACTTACATAACAAATTACTACGTTTGATGCAGTGCTGATGACAAATAAATCTTTATTTAATATTTCGATCATTTCTCTAATAATGGTGACCCAGCATTTTCTGTAAAGTGGCAGATAGTGTAAATATACCACTCTAAAGCTCCTGCCATCATAAAGTGTCCAGTGGAACTAAATTATTAATTTTTCCACCACTGGAAAGTGGCACCCACGTCGCAGGCCCATGACTCACCACTTCAAAGTTATAACCTAAAAATTACAATAGGTCTCATACCCTTGAAATGGGCGAACACGTCAGTCTATTATAACCTGCCACTTAGTTATAACCTCGAAATTGCGGGTACACGTTCAATAATTGTTAAAAAAGGGCATGTAGCAAGTATAGTGGATTTATGCAGCTCCAATCAACAATTAACAAGTATCAAGTAACAATGATCAATTAACAGGTAATGAAAATGATGGCATTTATGCAAACAGAATTAACAATTGAAGTATAAATAGTAAGCAGGAGCACAAGTCAGAGATCCGTTCTATTTAAATTAACATTTTTATACAAAATCAAGAAAAATTGTCTTTTGAAAACGCATAACCCATTTTATTTCGAATGAATATCATTCACGTTTCACGTAATAGGTAAAAATTAAGGAAAATTGTCTATTGGAAACGCCTAACCCCTTTCATATTGAATGAATATCAGTCACGTTTCACGTAACGGATAAAACGAAGTTTTTATAATTTGAGAAAAGTTAGGTTAGCTTTTGTCATCGCGCGGAATGGTGAATTTTGAAGGTTATTGTAATTTGTAGTGACTTTTATTAAATGCGAACTGTGGTTATCACTTATGGAGATAGCAAGAACGTGGCAACCATCACCACATATCACAATCAAGTGCCTGCCACATTGAAGGTTTCATGGAAGTTACCAAAACGTCACCAAAACTATCACACTATCTTGAAAGTGACTGTGACTTCTAAGTGATATTTAAGTGGTACAGGATGTTACCGCAACGGTTATTTTCCACTTTTAAGTTTGAAAACCTTTAACGTGATTTGCTCAGTGGCCATAATGTTTTAGACACCTCAAATGACACTAATGAGTTATAGAACTGTGGAGTGGCTACCATAGATGGGAATTACGTGACTGCAACCATACACATATAAAATTTTAGTAATTCTTACTGTATAGTGGTACATTTAGTGGTTACGTGATAAACACCGAGTCGAAGTTGCAGTATCAGTTTCCGTCAATGCTGCTTGGGTACTCCTGTACAGAAAATACGATTTATAATATGGACTAGCGGTTTCAATAGAAATACATGGTTATCTTTTATCATTTCAGATGTTATGTTGTCTTCTCCACTTTGAACATTATTTTTTAATTTTTTTATTTGATTTATAATTTAGCTATCGGTAATATGTATAAAAAAGACTCTGGATTGATTGGTATAGCTTTAGAATAGTTATGATTTCGGTTTGACTTAACCAAATCAGCTAGCTTCTCTCCTATACTAGTGAAGAAGCCATTGAAGTCATTTGCTATCTGATTTGGGTCACTCAGTATTTCATTATTTCTACTCACAACATGCTTCATTTCCCTTCTGCTTTCTTGATCATCAGTGGCATCTTTTATAATTTTCCAGGTTTTTTTGGGGTCAGTCCTACTTTCACAAATGTTTTCTTTATAATAGTCATATTTGGATTTTTTTGTTAGTTTTGTAAATTGATTTCTGTAGGTACTGTCTGTAGACATTTAGAGCATCTAAACAATTTGGATTAAGAGCTGATTGGTTTTTCAGTTGATCTCTTTTTCTTATGGATATCAAGAGGCAACTAGTGATCAAAGGTTTCATCCTTCTCTTTTTATTACTAGTTTTACATTCATATTGGCAATTCTCTATACAGTTTTGCAATGAGTTAATAAAGTTATTTGTACTTAAATCAACATCATTGGTATTGACCACTCATTCCCAATTTGCTTCAGATAATAGCTGAGTTAACTTTGTTGTTGAGTTTTCTGGAGTTCTATATTTAGGAAAATAGGAAAATGATATATATATATATATATATATATATATATATATGTGATTTTTACCAGAAAATAAACCATTGTACTATCAACCACTAAGCCGATGACACTCAATTATACTAAATGGCAAGAATCCGTAAACAAAGTTAATAAGGATGTAAAAAACCTACTGGATGAATCGATAGCACACAACCTCATGCTCAATCCAAAGAAGTGTCAGTTAAATTCATTTTGGTCCCAAACACAACGACTTGAAATTGAAGGGTTAATCCAAATCATACTTGGTCAAGATAGTGTCCCAATAGTCAGGGAGTGTAATAATTGGGGCTTGTGGCTTGATTTCGGCCTCAGATTAGCTCGGTCTGTCAAAGTTCCTATAACATTGTAACCATTTTCCCAACCCTGTGGGAGAAATGTTACGTTCCCGTTAGCTATGGTAGTCGGTGAGTCACACGGTCGGGGTTAAATCCGTTCAGTCAGAATCTTACTAAAAAAGAAGTTAATTTGGGCGCCACTCAAGCCAATAATACAAATACTACTGAGTTCAAAACCTTGTCTGACTCGAGAAAACAAGTATAGTAAATATAGCTGTAATTATTAAATATTTGCAAATATAAAACATCAATTTTCAACACATTTGCATACAACAATAACCAATGTTGAGACTCCCTTGAAGTAAAACAACACCTTACTTAAACCCCATATATTGAAACTCAAATATGTACAAATGATATACAAACATACCAGGTGAAAATGGACTGTGCAGATTCATGACCCTGTATAATGCACAAATTAAGAAACAAATGGATCATCAAGTAGATACCTGTGGCTAACTGAGATATTTGATTAGTAGTTAGCTGCCTTACATACAATGTGTAATATTCAAAGAAAATGCAGGTAAATCATATGATGAAGAAATAAAAATAAATGGTTAACAGGCCTGAATCTATGGTGCGATAGTACCACTCCCACGATGTGTTCTACGCTGTTCATTTTGATCAGCACTAGGACTGCTGAGCTGTGTACTGATGAAATTTCTTCATACCCCTCGTATCCTGGTGAAAAGTTGAAATTGTGCACCAACCATTTCTTCCAAGGTTAGACATCCAAAACCTACAACGCAGGCATGGCAAACTACAAGGTCATCATAAAGTCACCGAAAACATGAATCCTTGATAATCCCATAAACGATTCTTCCAACAAAATCGAGCAGCTAATTTCCAGTGAGCTACTATGCTCTCAAAACTACAATGCAAAACTTGTAAATTAAAACGTCCCTTCCAACATTTTGAATCGCAAGGCTGTTCGTGACCTAGTCCATAAAAAAACGAAATTGGACTCCATCCAAAAACCCTATTCAAACAAAGAAAGAAAGTTAGGTTTCTTTCAAATGAATAAATTTTCTTAAACGCACCCCACACGAAGGGACGATCACAATCGTGGAAATATCAAAAACATCCTCGATGTATTTCCGAGGCAAAACCCAAGATCAAAACTGTTGACAATGGTCAATCTCTCGGCATCTCAACCCGAAACGAACCCTCAAGCGCAGTCACACAAAGTACCTGCTTTTGACATTCCTGCAATCAGCGATCTTCTACATGGTCGCCATCTATCGACGAGTTTGAACCAACCCAAGTAGCACACAGAGGTCATAATTCGGTTGTACAGACGTTCTATATTTAAATATTTTGTATTTATCACTCGAAGTGCACATACATATTATTTATGTATTTCCTTGTGAAAACAATTGAAGGAACTGTATGAACTTAATTTTTTGCAGTGTCACGATAGACTGCTTAATTATTTCAGATGTTAATTTTGGGGTAGGCACTCATCCTTCCTCTTTATATTTTTCTATACGCTCCAGTTCTCTTGTAAGGCAGATTGGATTTTTGTTTTGGCATTTTAATCATTCATACGGAACTGAATATTCTACATACATAACACAATATAGGTACCTATCCAACAAAAATAATCTAACCATACATACATAATGTAATCATTACGACCAAAGTTCATCAGTTGATAAAACTACATTACATGAGTACAATATGTAGTCGTAGAAACGTTTCAAAAATCTATTCATTAGAACCACATATGTTCATTGTCATAATAACCTCACAGCAACTGCTCTTAAGTTCTACTTAACGACACATACAATTTACTTACATACAAACCACAGTACAACTTCATCTCGAAAATTCTTTATTGTACTCTCGTTATATCTACTACACGATGTCATAGCAACGCCTGAAGGTTATAAAACGCACATTAACTTTTTGGTTTTAAAACATACAAATACATGGTCTTTAAGACGGTATATGTTAATTTTATTACTCTGTGCTACTTGGGAACGCAATGGTGAAATCTCTTAAGGAAATACAACGTTTCAGTAGTTGAAACCACTTTAAAAGCAAAGAAAATACTATATACATGTGTCAGCAGACAAACACTTGTAGAAAGATACTTCCGTATGGCGTTCAAACAAAACAAATGAACTGAAAATGTATCACCTCACATCCAGTGACTGTACTTAGTGAATGAATGAGAATTCTCATTATCATTTTATATGGAACTCCTGTGGGAGTGTACACATCCAACAAGATGAACATTTAACTCTAAAATCAAATATCTTGTCCGGTGGACCTTGGGATTGGTGGCGACATCTTGGCGAAGATAGCAGAAATGCGCTAACCCTACTCTAGGTAAATCCAAAGTCTACAACATTTTACGCCAGCTGTACCAGAGTAGAGATATCATGTCCTCCAAACTCAAACTCTGTGAAACACTCATACTATTATAACTTTCATACTGTGATATCATCTATGGATTTGCTTTGATACAAGATGATGTGAAATGTTTACAAAAAATTCAAAAGAATTGCATTTGTCTCGCACACGGTTTTTACAAACAAATATGATCATATATCGGCCAAGTTCGAGGAATCAGGTTGGTTGAGACTTGAAAAAATCTGGAAGCATCATCTACTAGTCAATACACATAAGATTATAGTTAAAAAATTCCAGACACCTCCACTAGAGATATACAACCTTCAAAGTAACTCAAGTACCCGGAATCAAAATATTTTTTTTATGCCTGGACACACTAGCTTCATGTACCATAGGCGAGATCACAAACTCACAAATTTGCTTCATATGTGCTTGAAGTTGAAATATAGTGATAAAATATTATATATGCATAGTTTTTCCTAGAAGATATTTTGTAATATTCGAATGAACGCTGCTCTAAAACCCTCAAACTCAGTGAACATTCAAACACAGCGTTATTGCCGCTTCTTTTGACGTCAAAAGTCCATTGATTTGGCATTTTCCTGAGTTGCCAGTGTCACTATTTAGCAGAACTTCTGAGGAAGCGTTATTCTCTCTTTCATCCCATGAATGAATCCGAACTTATGTCAGCATGTGTTATATTGAAATGAAGACTTTGTATTCGATAGCTGTCCGAGTGCTGTCATTATTTTTTCGGACTGCTCTCATTGTAAGGAAATATTATGAATAACGCTTGGCAACGATGTTATTTCTGGCACTCTCCGCGATCGGCGAGTAGCCAGTGTCACTATTTTGCGAAACTTCTGAGGAAATGTTATTCTGTTTCATCCTATGAATGAAACAGAACTTGTGTCAGCATGTGTTATATCAAAATGAAGACTCCTCATTTGATAGCTGCTCTTGATTTAGTTATTCTTGAATGATATGTATGTATACCAAGTGCTGTCATTATTTTTTCGGCCTGCTCACATTGTAAAGAAATATTATGAATAAGCTGGGCAACTCTGTAATCATCTTGGATCTGAACTTGTTATGTCACATCCTGGCGGGTTTTCGCAGTTTTCAAACAGGAGCATTCTTTGTTTTTTTTTTGAAAAACTACTTTGAAAAAAAAATTAATAAAAAATCCAACCACTTTTTTCATTGTTCTGGAAATTGTGGTATTTTTTCCAGTAATCAGTGATCTCGTCTATTCGATCCAACACTATGTTTCTCTCCCTAATGATTTAAGCACTATTCGCAACTTTAAGAAAAAGTTGAAAGAATATCTGGGATCCGTTGGTTAGTTCAAATGGATACTGTCATGCTTACTACCTGGTTTCTTGTTCACCTAGTTAATTATGCATTATGATATATTGTATTTCATGCTGCTTCCTGAATGTTGGATTTAAATAGTTAGTTTTTACTTTACCGTGCTTGTTTTAATCATACTTCGTAGGTTAAGTTGTAAAACAGCGTAAGCTGAACCTCGCCTTTTCATCGATCTAATTACTTTCTGTTATATGTAACATTTGTACTTATATATCGATGCAATATAACCCACAAACTAAAATATACTAACTCTTACCATCCTTCCTACCAATGTGAGTCCACATATTTTTTTGCGCCATTTCAAACAAAGTGCCTAATTAAAAAAAAAAAAAAATTATCAATTCTACACTTCATGTGCAACACCTACATTAGGAACATCTACAGTATTGGAAACAATTTATCTGGGGTATAGACAGAAATCTACAAGAGCAACAAGGAACGCAATGATATGATACCACATAAACAAGAGAGATGCACTGCTCTGCGCCCCTCCTGTTACCCCACCCGACGCATTAACTGACCACATGGCAATGCGACACAGCGACTCGACTCATTCTTGCCGAGCCGTGGTTGCGAAAACCAAAGACCGTGACAATTATTACCTTTTGAAACATGCCGCCTATTTACACAACCGCAGAGAAAGTACAGATCGTTGAGTGGTACTTTGGGGGTAATTCTGTACAAGATACTAAAAATCTATTCATAGTGGCTTTTGCAGATAGACCTGTACCTACAGAAGCGACTGTCCTTTCAATTATCAATAAATTTCAGAATTTTGGGTGTGTGGCAGCACATTGCAAAAAATATTGTCCCACAAATCCACCACCGCATCCTAGATCAATACCCGAGGAACAGGAAATAAGAGAAACACAAGTGTGTGCATTGGCAGAAACGACACCTTGTTCGAGTAGACAGATCGCCGACGGAGTGAATTTGAATGAAAGAACTGTAGGAATATTTGAGGAACGGTTATAATTGTTTCAAAGTAGACAACACAAGAACTTTGCCTGAGACATCAGGCGTATGGGTTTGTGAACGATGGTCGAAAAATGCAATAGGGCTTTTGTGTAAATGATGACTTTCTAAAAGGTGTTATTTACCAATGAATCGTCCTTCTCAATTCATCGAAAACACAACTCATCCGTAGTACGTTATTGGTCTCGTAAAAATAAACATTTGAGTATTGCTGTGAGGACACATTACCCAAGCAAATTAAATGTGTGGACGGGACTTTTAGGCGATCACGTCATAGGCCCATCTTTTATTGAAGGGAATTTAAATGCAGCAAAATATTTGCAACTTTTGCAAAATCAAATTATTCCTGCAGTTCGCGCTCTTTCGATTGACTTTAACGACGTGTGGTTTCAACAAGATGGTTGTCCTGCCCACAATGCAGGCACGGTGGTTACATTTTTAAATCAATTACGTCTCACATATATGGCAGCTATCTATTGAAAAGTATGGAGAAACTTTAGCTGTGGCATTGGATATCTCCAAGGCGTTCGATCGAGTTTGGCACCAGGGACTCCTCGCCAAGCTTCCGTCTTATGGCTTGCCCCCTCAGCTGTGTTCTCTGCTTGCTAGTTTTCTCTCAAACAGGTCTCTCCATGTAGTGGTCGATGGAGTTTCATCTGACACTCTACTCATAAATGTTGGTGTTCCGCAAGGATCTATTCTCGCACCAACACTATTTCTACTTCACATCAACGACCTGTTGAAAGCAACTTCATGTCCAGTACACAGCTTTGCCGATGATAGTACCCTCCATACCACTTTCTCTTCCAGGGCCCCTATATCAGCCCGTGAAACCAGAAATGAACGAGGCAGAAATGATAATAATATAAATATGGACTTAGCAACAATTCTCGAGTGGGGATCTAATAACTTGGTAGAATTCAATGCAAACAAAACACAAGCATGTCTTTTCTCTAGAAAAGTCGATATCACTGTGCCTAACATAACTTTGTCAGGAGTAACCATACCACTGAAGTCATCCATATCGATGCTTGGTATTACTATCAGCAATAACCTTTCCTGGGAAAATCACGTGAGGTCCATTGCCAAAAGTGCATCCCAAAACTTGTTTTTTATTTCGTGCCAAGAGCTGTTTCACCCCCACTCAGCTGCTTATGATCTATAAGGCACAGATCCGACCTGTCCTGGAATACTGTTCCCATATTTGGAGCGCGGCACCTAAACATATCCTGAGGCTATTGGATTCTGTCCAAAAAAGGGCAATTCGTCTCGTCGGTGATGCCTCGCTTACAAACTCGCTCACTTGTCTGGAACACCGTAGAAAAGTTGGCGATTTGTCTCTATTTCATAGATATTTTCATGGGCGATGCTCTTCTGAAATATCAACAATCGTTCCTGCTTTGGCAGTCTCTTGAGACTAACCCGTCAAGTTCAGTCATCACACCCTCCGTGGTCACTTTGGAGACCTGCAGAACATCACTTTCAAAGACTCGTTCATCCAACGAACAGCGAGGCTTTGGAACTCATTACCCTAGGGAGGTGTTCCACGGGCATACAACCTCAAAAATTTAAGAAGAACACCAACTCCTACCTTCTTTCCTTGGTTCCCACGATGTTCTCTGAACATTACAGGATATCCCTTTTCGTGGGAACCAGAACATAAAAAAAAAAAAAAAAAAAATTTTTACGCGAGGTACAATCAACTGGCCACCTCGATCACCAGATGTAGCACATCTCGATTTTTATTTCTGGGGCATGCTAAAATCGGAGGTATATCGGCATGAGTTCGAACGTGCCACCAATTTAGATGAACTGAGGGCAAAAATTATTCAGTTGTGTGCTCAGGTAACACCAGTTACCCTTGCGGCTACCAGAACAGAATTGTACAATAGATTCGGATATTGTTTGGCCCAAAATGGTGGTTTGTTCGAACATTTGATAAACTAATTCCGTTCACAAAATATTTAATTTGGTTTGTCTTTTCTTGTAAATATTTTTTTTCTCTCCATTGAAGAAATAATTGTTTTTCTGTTAGAAATAAGTTATTTGTTTTTATTGTGTTACAGAAATATCGTTTGCTTTTGTTTATGTTTAAGGATTTTCTTTTGTTTTCGCGGCCACCACGGCACCAAATATATTTTGATATACCTGTCGTCCGACAGATTAAATTGAATCAATGATTCAGTTTAATTTGTTCAAATTATCTGGTGTGAAATTATCGTCAATAATTCTTCTTCATTGCAGCGCACACATTCTCCCGACTGCTGCTGGTATGATACTGACGTCCTGAGCTGACCGCCCTGACTCTCCTATCTCTGTGTCGTGACGTCAATATCCCTTCCTTGAGCGAGTCGAGGAGAAATTGTAATGCTCACTCAACATATAGCAAGCTATTCTTTACGCTCTCATGAAACCACCATACCCAAGATAAATACTTTCCGATACTGTATAATTGATAACATAGACGGACTTCACTTTGACATGGTTTGCACAATTTTTATAAGTTTGGCCCAAGTTGACCTCACTGTATACGTTGGAAATATAATGTGTTCGGATTGGTTTCCCTCGGTTAGGAAGTAGAAAACTGGACGTTCGGGTAGAATCGCGTTTAGCATTTGTTAATGTTCGATATTTCAAATCCCATTCAGGAGCCATTTCAAGAACTGAAAACAGGTCTCGCCACTGGTTTTCTCTCAGATTTGAATCTTCCTACTCTTTCGAGAGAAGTGAGGGTTTTTGAGTGGTGAAAAATTAAAATAATATTAAGACTAGGTTACTTTTATTCTATAAAAAAAAATAGATACAGAAAGTTGCAGTTCAAACTGTTGATAATTTCATTTTCCTTTTCAAAGATTAAGGATTCCCTAGTTGCAGATTCACCCTAATAAACGTGCAGATACAGATATACCAACATTGCCATTTAAAAAAAAAAAAATCAAGTCAATTCTACATGCCCAACACCGTTGTTAGGAATGTCTATAATTGAAAAAATCAGCTGTGGGACACCCCAGAACTTGACCGGCACAAGCCTCAGGAAATGGGGTTATTTTGAAATAAAACGTTGATAAAACATTTTTAGGGCTGATGAAGTCAATTTGATCGGTCAATTCAACAATCAATTTACCGGATAATTGACCAAGTGAGATACTTGACCCTAGTCAATTGACTGTCCTGCACCAAACGCGGGTCGTCCTAGTCAAAGCCCGGGTGAGCGGCTGTCTCGGATGGTAATGCCCAGGAGAAAAATTAAACATTCTTAGTGCCAGACTTGGAAACGGTGAAAGCTCCAACTGCAGACTTAATTTTTTGTTGTGTTGCTCCCTGCCGAAATTGGTTCTAATCCATCAGATAGATATTAAATAATTGAATGGCAAAGTTTTGAACTTTGACCTTTTTTTATGATGTCAGTTGGAGAAATAATTTTGATTGTTCTGGATACAGTTTTTCAAGGACTTTCAAATGACATATTGCAAGTCAAGTTCCGTGCAATAAAGTTTCTGTCATTTTTTAATAGTGACACTTGGTCGCATTCGGGGCAAGAACTGTATCTTCATACCAAATTTCAGCTTGATTAGTCAAACGGTTCGGCAGTTATCGAGGAAATTACAGACAAGACAGACACACATAGAGACAGACAGACTTCACTCTGGAAATGGTCTCATTCGTCTCAGGGGACCTCAAAATGGATTTTTCCGTCGATATCAGTAATGATGATAATTTCATTATAATAAAAACAAAAAACTACTGTTATCAAACATTTATTTCAAATTTTAATTAAAACACAGCTGTAAAAATAAAATAGCAAAATTGATGCGATTAAATTATTTATCTAAATTAGAAACAACTTCAAACCACTGTCTCAAGGCATCACTCAAAACACTGGGTAAAGAGTTAATATCCCTTAATATAATATAAAAAGAGAACGGAAAACATCCATGTAACTTTGGATTTCCAGTAG